>WNWK01011160.1:0-65984 GCA_009830355.1 Cherax destructor | reverse complement strand
GGGGGGCCTCTTTGTTGGGATCCCCACCGCTTGGATACCCCCTTGCGGGGGAATCCTACCTTTGCTGGAGAATACCCCCTTTGCTGTGGGAAAATCCTACCTTGTGTGGAAAATCCTCCTTGCTTGGGAATACCTACCTTGCTGTGGGAATCCTCCTTGCTGTGGGAATCCCTTTTGATAAATTAGACACATATGCAACACTTGGGTATCTTTATTGGGGAAAACTTTTTGCCACACAGTGGCTTCTATCTAATAAAAAGGAGAACATGAAGGGGGGAGTTTGAGGTGGTCAGTCCTAAATTAGTCATTTTGTAGTCATCAATCTTGAAAAAAAAATTTTGTGCTGAAGCAGTTTAAATTCCGTATCGGGAAAGGGGGTGCAAAAGAGGTGGGGGTAATTTGTACAAAGGGGGTTTAAAAAAACATTTGCCAATGGGGAATTGCAAGTTGGGCAAGTAAGAAATCAATGTTTTAAAGACCCCCGAGTTGTGTGTCAGACGGGATGAAAATGGGTTTCAGAGAAAAAAGTTTGATAAATTGACACTTTGCAACTATGTGTCTTTTATCAGCTTGTGGGTTCTCTGAACAATTCATTTAAATCCTCCCTTTTGCTGGGGGAATACCTATTTTGGGGGGGAAATATCTACCTTGTGTGAGAATCCCTCCTTGCTGTGAAATCCTACCTTGCTGGGGGAATACCTACCTTGCTGTGTTAATCCTACCTTGGGGAGTCCCCTTTGCGGGAATAGGTTCTTTTCATCCGTAAATAAAATTTGTAAAAAAAAAAATATGATTTTTTGGGATTTTTACCCATGAATGTGTTACTACTATCTCTTCTCGTAAGTGTACCTCTTGTTTTATTGCTTGCGTATTACACTTACCACTTTATTCATATTTACTTCTAAGACTACCTGTTTTATTTAGTTCTCAATGACTGCCTTAAAATTGTCAGTATATTACCCAGGATTTACCACTTTCTTGACGTACAACTATATCTTTTTCCACTTAACTCTTTTATTGGCTTTTCTCTTTTCACTTGGCAGGAATAAAAGATTTATGACTGTCTCTTTTTCAACATAAGAACATCTCTTATTCAAGCTGAAGTCTAAGATTATTTATATTCTTTTGATATCCAACGAATGTCTTAAAATGATCTCTTACAGGGCCTAGGACTTGTGTCTTTCTTGGATTAACACTACCTAATCTTCTTCTTATCATTTTTCCTGAAGATGGACACTGGTGACAGTATATTTGACAAAACAGGACGGATGAGCTGTTCCACTTCACCATATACACAGGAAGGTCAGTGAGTCTACAGCCTCCCACCTCGCATCCTCCACTCTGTCACCGATCCTTCTATATCTTGAAGCACATATAGCCTTGTGTTTGCCACACTTCTATTTAAGGCTTTTCTGAGGAGGGTATATGTCTCTAGGTACATGACTCTTCTCCTGGTAATTATTATTACACCCGGGTTTATCTTGACAGGAGCGACAGGCGCTCCTTAACGTGCAACTCAGAATCTTCTTGTCTTCTTGAAAGGATTCTTTCTTGAGTCGCCCATCTTGTAGCCTACTCCCAGAAGACGATAAATGAACCCCAAGATATTTATATATTCTGGTGAGTTTCAGCGGCTTGGGTAGCATCTTACCAACAAAATTCTGATGTACTGTATGTTAATACAGTACATCAGAATGTTGATACACTACATCAGAATGTTAATACAGTACATCAGAATGTTAATACAGTACATCAGAATGTTAATACAGTACATCAGAATGTTATAATACTCAGAATGTTATACAGTACATCAGGGAAAGTTAATACGTACATAGAATGTTATCAGTACATCAGAATGTTAATACAGTACATCAGAATGTTGATACACTACATCAGAATGTTAATACAGTACATCAGAATGTTGATACAGTACATCAGAATGTTAATACAGTACATCATAATGTTGATACACTACATCAGAATGTTAATACAGTACATCAGAATGTTGATACAGTACATCAAAATGTTGATACAGTGCATCAGAAATTTGTTGGTGAGATGCTGTGCTCAGAAACTGTCCTAAACTTCAGTGTAACATTGTTTTATGAACTTACATCAAGATCTTTCATATAATTATCCGGCTAAGTATGTAATCCCGTGTGGGTCGCCTCTAACAAACCCATATAGCGTCCTTCCATAATGATGGCGTTTGACCCTAAGAGCTTCATTTATCACCATGTTGAATAATATACAGGAGAGAGGGTCACCCTGTCTCATCCCTCTCCTCATATTTTCTAACATAACTGTCATATGTTGACACATACAGCATGACGACATGAGGAGCGCGGTGACAGCTTAACTCTCTAACAACTAAAGAATACTTTACAGAGTTGTACACGTTTTTCACTACACGAAACAGTGCAGACAAGGGCTTAAGAGCCATTTTATTCTCAGTAATAATTGATTCAAGGAGCAGAACATTTTGTAGCAACCCATCAATAAGCAGGACAGCCTCTGTGCAGGGTTAAGCGGTATCCACTTTAAACATCTTGATGCCTACATTTTATGGAACACCTTTTTAATAATACTGGATATTGTAATCGGTCCATATCCACTAGAGATCTCCGGATTTTCTATTTTGAAAAGTTGCACTGTACGTGCTTTCCTTAGTTGCATATAGCCACAGATTGTATATGACTGCCCACAAACCTTCCCATACTTTCTTCGTATTATTAACTCTCAAATATCCAAACCTGGAGGTGACATCTCACTGGAATCCTTCATCGCTCTATTTACTACAACATTCTCAATGGGAAGTCCAAGGTGTCAACGCCGCCCATCAACTAACTTCTTGTTACGTCTATCATTCTGCACTAATGGTTGAGCAAACAACTCAACCAGAACTCTTGAAGCAGCTGATCAACCCCACGCTGATCAACCCCACGCTGATCAACCCCACGCTGATCAACCCCACGCTGTTCAACCCCACGCTGATCAACCCCACGCTGATCAACCCCACGCTGATCAACCCCACGCTGATCAACCCCACGCTGATCAACCCCACGCTGATCAACCCCACGCTGATCAACCCCACGCTGATCAACCCCACGCTGATCAACCCCACGCTGATCAACCCCACGCTGATCAACCCCACGCTGATCAACCGCTGATCACCGCTGATCAACCCCACGCTGATCAACCCCACGCTGATCAACCCCACGCTGATCAACCCCACGCTGATCAACCCCACGCTGATCAACCCCACGCTGATCAACCCCACGCTGATCAACCCCACGCTGATCAACCCCACGCTGATCAACCCCACGCTGATCAACCCCACGCTGATCAACCCACGCTGATCAACCCACGCTGATCAACCCCACGCTGATCAACCCCACGCTGATCAACCCCACGCTGATCAACCCCACGCTGATCAACCCCACGCTGATCAACCCCACGCTGATCAACCCCACGCTGATCAACCCCACGCTGATCAACCCCACGCTGATCAACCCCACGCTGATCAACCCCACGCTGATCAACCCACGCTGATCAACCCACGCTGATCAACCCCACGCTGATCAACCCACGCTGATCAACCCACGCTGATCAACCCCACGCTGATCAACCCCAGCTGATCAACCCCACGCTGATCAACCCCACGCTGATCAACCCCACGCTGATCAACCCCACGCTGATCAACCCCACGCTGATCAACCCCACGCTGATCAACCCCACGCTGATCAACCCCACGCTGATCAACCCCACGCTGATCAACCCACGCTGATCAACCCCACGCTGATCAACCCCACGCTGATCAACCCCACGCTGATCAACCCCACGCTGATCAACCCCACGCTGATCAACCCGCTGATCAACCGCCTGATCAACCCCGTCACGCTGATCAACCCCACGCTGATCAACCCACGCTGATCAACCCCACGCTGATCAACCCCACGCTGATCAACCCCACGCTGATCAACCCCACGCTGATCAACCCCACGCTGATCAACCCCACGCTGATCAACCCCACGCTGATCAACCCTCACGCTGATCAACCCCACGCTGATCAACCCCACGCTGATCAACCCCACGCTGATCAACCCACGCTGATCAACCCGCTGATCAACCCCACGCTGATCAACCCCACGCTGATCAACCCACGCTGATCAACCCCCACGCTGATCAACCCCACGCTGATCAACCGCTGATAACACGCTGATCAACCCACGCTGATCAACCACGCTGATCAACCCCACGCTGATCAACCCCACGCTGATCAGCTGATCAACCCCACGCTGATCAACCCCACGCTGATCACACCCCACGCTGATCAACCCGCTGATCACCCACGCTGATCAACCCTTCACGCTGATCAACCCCACGCTGATCAACCCCACGCTGATCAACCCCACGCTGATCAACCCCACGCTGATCAACCCCACGCTGATCAACCCCACGCTGATCAACCCCACGCTGATCAACCCCACGCTGATCAACCCACGCTGATCAACCCCACGCTGATCAACCCCACGCTGATCAACCCCGCTGATCAACCCACGCTGATCAACCCCACGCTGATCAACCCCACGCTGATCAACCCCACGCTGATCAACCCCACGCTGATCAACCCCACGCTGATCAACCCACGCTGATCAACCCCACGCTGATCAACGCTGATCAACCCGCTGATCAACCCGCTGATCAACCGCTGATCAACCCCACGCTGATCAACCCCACGCTGATCAACCCCACGTACACCGCCGACACCAAGGATTCCCACATTCCATCCAATATAACTTTCGCACACTTACAACGACCCTTGTTTTACAACTTCCATAAATCTCTAAATAACTGTCTTTGAGCTCTTCGGCCGCCATGATTGTTGACTATATGAGGTGTAGGATTCCCCTGCTGATGCTCTTCCAGTAGCTTAATATTAAAAAAATAATAGAAATAAAATTATATATTTAATCTAACTCCTTATAGATATCATAAATATCCCTAAAAGACCCAATCTTCCACAGTTTGACCTATCATGCGTTCCGCTGTGTCCGTAACAAGGTACATAATGTTCTGTAGTTTCTGAGATGTGTTTGCGTGTGTATAAGTTTTTATATTTTCCAGTACCTATGCATTTAGGGCATGTTCTATTCGTATAATTAAATTTTGGGATGCATGCTTTCGAATTCACCAGTACCCAGCCGTAGGACATCTTGAGACCCAGATACATCTCCACAACACGACTCCGATACCAATCTAGAACCAAATTTTTATGTTCCGGCCGTCTAGTACCACCTTTAATTCCTTCAGTAGTGCGATTACCATGACGTTGATGTAGGAACTGATTGATCCCAAAAGAAAGCTGGTGGCCAGCATTTGTTCATTTAAGAATAATTTCTGCCTCAGATCTAACAAGCTGATACTCATCCTCTTTATTCCAATGCGTCTTCGACAGTAAAACAACCTCCCCTGATATTGCCTCTTTTTCAAACTTACTTTGCCCAACACAGGTTTTGTAGTTCCAACCTAATGAATGAATGAAGATTATCTCTTACATTACCTAGGATTTACCTCTTTCTTGTCTTAAGACTATCTCACAACATAGCATCTTTTTTTCAAGCTTATTTTGCCTTGGTCTTGTGCCTCATACTCAATGAACAGGCATAATTCTTACCTCTTTCTTGGTTTACCTCTATTGGCCAGTTATGGAGGACTTAAGACTTTATTTTTTCAAGTTAAGTTTGTCTAACAAATGTCTTGTTGCTGTTACTCAATGACTGTCTCATGGTGAACTCTACTCCAATGACAGTATCAAGTATAAAAATAGACTTATATGGTAGAACAAGAAATAAGATTAATGTGAAGGATCAGCAGCACATTTGTCAGGCTCATTTAGCCAAAAATGAAGAGAAGTAGAATATATGTTAGGTTGGTGAGGAGGCAATGGTGGTGGGCTTGACCGGGTTAGTTTTCACCCTCATTACTCAGAGTGAATATGGAACCCCCAGAGTGAATATGGAACCCCCAGAGTGAATATGGAACCCCCAGTTCACTCTGAGGCAACGAGACTATCCTGAGAAAACATGTGATCATAGCGAGAGTGAACACAGCATAAAACACACTACTGTCATCCCTGGGAACCCCTGGAGTATACCTGAAGAGGGTTCCGGGGGTCACTGCCCCCACGGCTCGGTCTGTGACCAGGCCTCGCAGTGGATCAGGGTCTGATCAACCAGACTGTTACTGTTGACCGCACGCAAGCCGGCGTACGAACTACAGCTCTAGTTGGGAGAAAAGAGTTTTACCTAGCTACTTGGACGCGTGAACTCCATCAGGACATAATGAATATGCTTCAGTCTTGTCCCTTAATATTACCACTCTCTCCCCCTCTTTTCTCTCCTCAGTTCGCAGTATTCACCTGCTGCTGCCTTCTCCCGTGTTAGTACTCCCACCGGTGCTGTGAAAGTTAACCCCAGTACCTGCTGGAACAATCCAGCGCTTTGATAAAACGTTTCCATGTAAATCATAATGTTAATTAAAGAAAAATATCTTCTCCCAACCCATCTCCTCTTCTCTCCCTACTCCCCCACCCTCTTCCTTCCCCGTGTTCCCTCCTACTGACTGAGGCGTAGAGGTGCTCACTTGACGGGGCTCAACACGATCCATCACTGCCCCGGCGCCCCAACACAACACTTTCACCAACTTTGATGATAAGCTTCTCCACCTTTGTAAACAGATAATTTTTTCCTAGTGTCACTCTGTGGTGATTGCTTTCCTCAATACCTCGGCTAGGAGAGAGAGAAAAGTTTGCGTGTGTGAAAGATTTTGTGTTGAATATTTTGTGTGTCGATGTGGGGATATGTGTGTCTCTCTCTCTCTCTCTCTCCTCTCTCTCTCTCTCTCTCTCTCTCTGTCGCACAATCTGGTGATATCCTCTTTAGGTTATACAACAGAATTTTAACTCTTACATGTACCTATCTCCAGGATTCATTCTCTCTCGCTCTCTCTCCCTTTTTCATATTTTTTCTCCCTCTTTTTTCTACCCATCCTTTTTCACACCCTCTTTTCTCTATCTCTGTTTTTAAAACAAATTATTTTCTCCCAATTTCTCTCGTCTCCCCTCCCACCCTATCTCCTCTCCTTCTTCCCTCCTTTGCCTGTTTTCCCTTTTCCCTTCCAGGTGCTTAAATCTTTTTACCTCTTTATCCTTTTCCTTGATATATTTTTTTTTTACAGTCTGGCCTTACCTATCTTTCTCATACAGTCTTTTACTCCTTAAATACGACCCTACCCATCTCATCTTCCCATAATCACGACTCCATCCGTCCCTTTCCCTGAATGACGACCTCACTCATTCACCTCCCCTTAATCGTGACCTCACCTTTCCTTTCTGTTTAAATATGACCCCTTGCCCTCCTTCCCCTCTCCTACTCTCCTTCCCTATCCTCACTCATCCTTTAACACCCGTCTTTACCACCTCTTTCCTTCCAGTTAAGCTAAACAGTTTGATTTTCCTCGTCTTCCGACGTTTAATGACGTACTGATTACATTTCTGAAGCTAGAGACGGCATGGTCGTGCCCGCCCGACCATGCCGGCTGTCCTTTTTTTGATGTTCTACCGACCGTCTGTTGCGTTCTCTCGGCTGAACTCGAAGGAGAAGTGGTTCTGCGCCTCAAGAACACCTGAGAGAACGTGTCTAAGTCATTGTCTCTCATTAACTCGGTTTTACGTAACTACTGATGCCACGAGATGGACACAAATGTGCGTCTCCGGGTAGTTATGATTTCAACTGTCTGCCTCTGGAGCTGATTTCAACTGTCTGCCCTGGGGATGATTTCAACTGTCTGCCCTGGGAATGATTTCAACTGTCTGCCCTGGGAATGATTTCAACTGTCTGCCCTGGGAATGATTTCAACTGTCTGCCCTGGGAATGATTTCAACTGTCTGCCCTGGGAATGATTTCAACTGTCTGCCCTGGGAATGATTTCAACTGTCTGCCCTGGGGATGATTTCAACTGTCTGCTCTGGGAATGATTTCAACTGTCTGCCCTGGGAATGATTTCAACTGTCTGCCCTGGGAATGATTTCAACTGTCTGCCCTGGGAATGATTTCAACTGTCTGCCCTGGGAATGATTTCAACTGTCTGCCCTGGGAATGATTTCAACTGTCTGCCCTGGGAATGATTTCAACTGTCTGCCCTGGGAATGATTTCAACTGTCTGCCCTGAGAATGATTTCAACTGTCTGCCCTGGGAATGATTTCAACTGTCTGCCCTGGGAATGATTTCAACTGTCTCCCCTGGGAATGATTTCAACTGCCTGCCCTGGGAATAATTTCAACTGTCTGCCCTGGGAATGACTTCAACTGCCTGCCCTGGGAATGATTTCAACTGCCTGCCCTGGGAATGATTTCAACTGTCTGCCCTGGGAATGATTTCAACTGTCTGCCCTGGGAATGACTTCAACTGCCTGCCCTGGGAATGATTTCAACTGCCTGCCCTGGGAATGATTTCAACTGCCTGCCCTGGGAATGATTTCAACTGTCTGCCCTGGGAATGATTTCAACTGCCTGCCCTCTGAATGATTTCAACTGCCTGCCCTGGGAATTTCAACTGCCTGCCCTGGGAATGATTTCAAGTGCCTGCCCTGGGAATGATTTCAACTGCCTGCCCTGGGAATGATTTCAACTGCCTGCTCTGGGAATGATTTCAACTGCCTGCCCTGGGAATGATTTCAAGTGCCTGCCCTGGGAATGATCTCAACTGCCTGCCCTGGGAATGATTTCAACTGCCTGCCCTGGGAATTATTTCAACTGTCTGCCCTGGGGATGATTTCAACTGTCTGCCCTGGGGATGATTTCAACTGTCTGCCCTGGGGATGATCTCAACTGTCTGCTCTGGGGATGATCTCAACTGTCTGCCCTGGGGATGATTTCAACTGTCTGCCCTGGGGATGATCTCAACTGTCTGCCCTGGGGATGATCTCAACTGTCTGCCCTGGGGATGATTTCAACTGTCTGCCCTGGGGATGATCTCAACTGCTTGTCCTGGATTGATTGCGGAAGTGGGGTTCACTATCCGGGCTACTTCAGGGGTGTCAACTTCCTCCAACGATACCAGTGGACAATTTATTAGTCCTAAATAACAATGGTTATAATTCTAACACTTATTACTATAAATTAACTTGAAATTAAGTACTATTACACTTAGTCAATGTTTTATCCTCACAAGTTATGCTTACATGTTAGCAAGTGGCTTAAGACACTTCTAATAGGGGGCCCAGGAAACCGGGAGATTAATTTTTATTAAATAATGTTGGCTACATCAGCAGTGTGCTGCTATCCAATTCTATATGACAGCTATACAGTGGAAACAAAAGCTAGCTGTATTTCACTGTCACAGGTATCGCGCGGGATGGGGCTCTCACAAGGCGCTGAAATCTATCAGAGTTGGTTGAGGTTAGGTAAGGTTTGCCAGGAAACAAGATAAAGTGTTTCCGGATGCGGGTCTTAGTCATATGATGACCCGCAGCTGGAGCTTTTGTTCATCTGACCGAGGCCTTCCGCTGGCTTACCGGTCCATCCAATTTAATAATAATAATTATAATTATAACCATTTCGATTAAGTCAATGGGGATAACGTCAAGCACTCCAGCAAGGGTTCACCATCTACGATGTCTCTTCTCTTGGGGTAAGATGTGGCCCATGGCAGGAAATCTTTCCCCTAACTCCTTAACAGATATTTCTTACCCAAGGATGGTGAGAATGGTACTCAAGATTTAGGGTGAGGACGAAGGTGATGAGTACGTTGAGAGCGACAATGAAGGTGAGGGCGAGTGTGAGGATGAGGATGATAATGGGGGTGAGGATGAAGGTGAGAGTGAAGGTGATCGTGAAAGTGAGGGTGAGAGTGAAAGTGATTGTGAAGGTGAGGGGGAGAATGAAGGTGAAAATGAAGGTGAGAGTGAAGGTGATCGTGAAAGTGAGGGTGAGAGTGAAGGTGATCGTGAAGGTGAGGGTGAGAGTTAAGGTGATCGTGAAGGTGAGGGTGAGGGTGATCGTGAAGGTGATCGTGAAGGTGATCGTGAAGGTGAGGGTGAAAGTGCAGGTGATCGTGAAGGTGATCGTGAAGGTGAGGGTGAGGGTGGGGGCAAGTGCGACGCTGAGAGTAAGGGCAAGGATGAGAGCGAGGGTGAGGGCGAATGCGTAAAAATTTCCCATATACAGAAAGAGGGAAGGGGAGAGAGCTATTATGGCCCTCTCTTTCACCATGCCCTTCCCTAGGAAGGGCAGTTAAACACTTTCTTAGAACATGCAGACCTGTATCCGTGTCCTGGCGTCAAGGTTCAGGCTCACAACTTTGCCTCTTAGCTCTAGGAGGTCTGTATAGTAACATAATTTTGTAATTAGTAGTTCTTAAACGTTTATTTAACTTTTTATTAACATATCGGCCGTTTCCCACCGAGGCAGGGTGACCCGAAAGAGAAGAAACACTTACATCACCACTCACTCCACTGTCTTGGCAGAGGCGCGCCAACACTACAGTTCAAATACTGCAACATATCTCCACCCCTTTTTCCCTCATCAATTCTATGATTCACCTCATCCTTCATAGATCCATCTGCTGACATGTCCACTCCCAAATATCTGAATACATTCACCTCCTCCATACTCTCTCCCTCCAATCTGATATCCAATCTTTCGTCACCTAATCTTTTTGTTATCCTCATCACCTTACTCTTTCCTATATTCACTTTCAATTTTCTTCTTTTACATACCCTACCAAATTCATCAACCAACCTCTGCAGCTTCTCTTCAGAATCTCCCAAAAGCACAGTGCCATCAGCAAAAAGCAACTGTAACAACTCCCACTTTGTGTTAGATTCTTTATCTCTTAATCCCACACCTCTTGCCAACACCCGAGCATTAACTTCTCTTACAACCCCTAATATAAGAATATATTAAATAGCCATGGTGACATTACACATCCCTGTCTAAGGCCTACTTTTACTGGGAAATAATTTCCCTTTTTTCTATATACTCTAACCTGACCCTTACTATCCTAGTAAAAACTCTTAACTGCTTTCAGTAACCTACCACCTATTCGTTTCACTTGCACCATCTGCCACATTGCATCCCTATCCACCCTATGTTATGCTTTTTCCACATCCATAAATGCAAGGAAAACATCTTGACCCTTATCTAAATGTTGTTCACTTATATGCTTCACTGTAAACACTTGACCTACACATTCCCTACCCTTCCTAAAACCTCCATGTTCATCTGCGATCCTGCTCTCCATCTTACTCTTAAATCTTTCTCTGAGTATACCTTACCAGGTATACTCAACAGGTTTATTCCCCTATAATTTTTTACACTCTCTTTTCTCCCCTTTGCCTTTATTCAAACAACTATGCATTATCTCTGCCAGTCTCTAGGTACTTTAGTCTCTTTCATACATATATTAAGCAAAAGCATCAACCATTCCATTGGAAAGGCGTAGACTTAAGGGAGATATGATTAACGTGTACAAATGAGAAACGGGGATATAAATAGCGTTTGAAAATATCAAACCAATACATGACTGCAACAATGAATTTCAGTTGGGAAACTGGAGTGGAACAAACTCTCAGGCAACGTCGCTGAGGCATGAACTTTGGGTAGCTTTAAATATAGACTGAAAGGGTACATTAATGGTTGTGGGTAAGCGTGAGATAAACCTGTTTAATAAGGCCCAGTATTGTTGCCCTAACAATTAAATTCTTGCCTAATGATTTATAAGTGCAAATAGTGAAGAAATGGCACAGGTGCCAACCAGCTTTCTTTTATTGTCACAACGTTTCGTTCTGTGCAGAACTTTATCGAGTCAATCCTTCATAAAGTTCTGCACAGAGCGACAACTTGTCACAATACAGGCTTTCTATGGACCTGTGTCTCTTCTTTATGACTCTCGGCAGTGCGCCTCTGTTGCAAGTTGCATCTGTTACTCTGATTCGTCCATATATTTTTTTTTTTTTGCCTTATTTATTTTATCTGAGGGTAAAGATAAATTGTTTAATAACGAATATTGGAGCAAAACTTAACCCTTGTACACTACGACCTACCGACTGACCTACTGACCCCTGTCCCTAGCCATTCAAGACCCCCGCCGCCGACCGACCACTGCCTGTCACCTACCACCGTGGTCCCTCGGGGCCCCTGCACCCCAGGCCGCATGCAGTTTTAAGTCTCTCACTCACAAGCAGCAGTGATAAGCCGGTTCTGTCGCAGGTTCTCGGCGCTGCGGACCTTGCGGGAGGTGTCGACCGCAGGCTGCGGCTGGCAGTATGTGGAGTGATCCAAGGAGTCCGAGGCCAGCCGCAAACGGTGGCGGGCGTGGGCGTAGGCAAGGCGAGAGCACCTGTGTATGGGCGTCTGGTCGATGTGAGGCACGCTGATCTGGCAGGCTGGAGGCACGTGTACCTGTAAGAACCCAGCAGTGAGTACGTGAGTACGTGAGTACGTGGAGTAAGTAAGTCAAGATATGGTTCTGTGAGTAAGAGACGAGGAGTGTGTGTATGAATTAGTGAGTACGTAAATACGTGAATAGGTGAGTCGTCTGGATGTGGGGCTGAGATACGAGGCGTGAGTAAATAGCTGCTGAATTACTCAGTCAAACAAACAGGTGAGCAGCACGAGGTGAGTATTTACGTGTGGAATATATGGTGAGTGGTGAATATACATGCAGCATATTATATCTGTTGTGCCATGAGTAGGTAGTTAAGACTCACTACTTAAGAAAATGGTAAACACTGAATAAAAGAACAATAAGAGGTGAGTAAAGGCTGGGTAATAAAAATTACACATAATCTAAATAAATATATGAAAAAAATATTTTTTTTAACCGTAATTTAATTGTCTATTGATCATGTTTCTTAACTTCATTAATTGTTAGCTCTTCCAGGGCTCTTCATCCGAGGAAGTGGAGTTTCTCGTGGAGGTCGAATTACCTAAATCAGTTTTCTTGACCTTCTAGAACTCTACCAAACAGATTCTTAATGATCCATCTATTTTATGCCTGTTTTATGCAGCAATTTATACGAGAAAATATAAATTGCTGCATAAAACAGGCATAAAATAGATGGATCATTAACAGAATCTGTTTGGTAGAGTTTCTAGAAGGTCAAGAAAACTGATTCTAGGTGTAATATACCGACCTCCAGGCTTGGATCACGATAGAGGGAGACTTCTTTGGGACGAAATTGTTAGGGCTTCTAGGCACAATAACGTAGTGATAGTGGGGGATTTTAACTTTAGTCAAATTGACTGGACTTCTTTGACCAGTAATCTGGAGTCCAGTGACTTTATGGAAGTAGTTCAGGACTGTTTTCTGAAGCAGTGTGTGACGGAGCCTACCAGAGGTAATAATTTGCTCGACCTAGTCTTGTCAAATAAAGAAACCCTTGTAATAATCTGGAGATCACTGAAGAGCTTGGAGCTAGTGATCACAAATCCATTACTTTTAATATTACTGGGAATACGAGAATAGGATAATACGGTAAAAGTTCCTGATTTTCGTTCTGCCGATTATATTGGACTTAGAGAACACCTGTCTAATCTCGACTGGGGTAATCTAGCTAACGATTACGATGGGATCTGCGTTTATGATTTTTTTCTTAATAATGTACAACGTACACATAATATGTTTATTCCCCAGAGAGAATTTAGGTCAAATAATAACGATCCCAAATGGATTAACAGGAGGCTAAAACATCTATTAGGGGAGAAAAGAGGAATTTATAGGTGCATCAAAAGAGGAGATGTTAACCTTATTGACCAATATGTTCAGTTGAAAAGAGAAGTAAAAAGGGATTAGAAAGGCTAAACGTGACTATGAGATTAAGGTTGCTAATGAATCAAAGACTAATCCAAAAGGGTTCTTTCAAGTGTACAGGACGAAGGTGAGGGAAAAGGTAGGACCTCTGAAAATTGGGAATGGACAGCTGACGGATAACGAACTGGAAATGTGTTCTCTATTTAATGACTATTTTTGTCAGTCTTTACACAAGAAGACGTAAATGAGATTCAGAAATTAACAATTATTCAGTTCCTGAAGAATTCAAATTAACTAATATTACTGTCACGAGGGACATGGTTATCAAACAGATAGATAAACTGAAGCAAAATAAGTCCCCGGGACCCGACGAGTTGTTTTCCAGGGTTCTTAAAGAATGCAAGATGGAACTTAGTCAGCCATTAACGAATGTGTTTAATACGTCCATCCTAACTGGTGTTGTGCCAGAGATGTGGAAGATAGCTAATGTAGTTCCTATATTCAAATCAGGGGATAAGTCCAGTCCATCAAATTACCGTCCAATAAGCCTCACGTCTATAGTAGGCAAATTATTAGAATCAATTATAGCTGATATTATTAGAAGTCACCTTGAAGAACATAATTTGATTAATGAATCTCAGCATGGGTTTACGAGAGGTCGTTCCTGCCTGACAAATTTACTGACGTTTTTAAATAAAACATTTGAGGCAGTAGTAGACAGTGATAAAGAATATGATATAGTTTACTTGGATTTCAGTAAGGCCTTCGATAGAGTACCTCACAAGAGACTCTTAAGAAAGGTGGCAGCTCATGGTATAGGAGGTAAAGTTCTAGCATGGATAGAGGCATGGCTTACCAATAGAAAGCAGAGAGTTTCCATTAATGGGGTCAAATCTGAATGGGGATTAGTCACTAGTGGCGTTCCACAAGGATCAGTTTTGGGCCCATTGTTGTTCATAATTTACATAAATGACCTTGATGAAGGAATTGCAAGTGACATGAGTAAATTTGCTGATGATACAAAAATAGGCCGTATAATTCATTCTGAGGACGATACCAGTAAACTCCAGGAGGATTTGGACAAATTAATGTCTTGGTCTGAAAAGTGGCAGATGAAGTTCAATGTGGACAAGTGTAAGGTGCTAGTCGTTGGTAATGAAAATATCCCTCGAATTTATAAACAGAATGTGAAAAAGACTTGGGAGTCATGGTAAGCAGAAATCTAAAGCCAAGACAACAGTGCCTAAGTGTGCGCAATAAGGCTAACAGATTACTAGGATTTATTTCAAGAAGTATAAGCAACAGAAGTCCAAAAGTTATTTTACAGCTCTATACATCACTAGTGAGACCTCATTTGGATTATGCAGCTCAATTTTGGTCTCCTTACTACAGGATGGATATAGATTCATTGGAGAACATACAAAGAAGAATGATTTACAGTATAAGAAATCTCCCGTATGAAGATAGACTTAGAGCATTGAATCTCCACTCTCTGGAGAGACGTAGAATGAGGGGAGATATCATCGAGGTGTACAAGTGGATGATGGGCATAAACAAAGGAGATATTAATAAAATACTGAGGATATCGAACCAAGTAAGAACCAGAAATAACGGATTTAAATTGGATAAATTTAGATTTAGAAAGGACATAGGCAAGTACTGGTTTTCGAACAGAGTTGTAGATGCGTGGAACAATCTTCCGATTAGGGTGATAGAGGCTAGGACCTTGGGTGGCTTTAAAAAGAGATTGGACAAATATATGAGTGGGAGGGGCTGGGTTTGATTAGTGTCGTGAGTACGGGAGTAAATTCTTAGGTAGTGGTGGTTTTGATAAGGACTTGCCTTGTATGGGCCAGTAGGCCTTCTGCAGTGTTCCTCCATTCTTATGTTCTTATTTGAGCTGCTCTGATTATACCTGTTATCCCCCAGGTGCCCCATGACTCATTCGGGTTAAGCACTTCCCCATTTATATGATAATAATAATATTTACAATAATAATAATAATAATAATAATAATAATAATATTTTTATTAAAGATGATAATAATAATAACAAGAACAAGAACAACAATAATACTAATAATACTAATAATAATAATAACAAAAACAACAACAACAACAAGAATAAAAAATAATAATAATAATAATAATAATACCTCAGCTAAAGATAAAAGTTTGATAAAAGCAGCAAAAGAACATTTGCCTAACGTGAGCGTCCGCAAAAAAGTTTAATTATAATTTCAGATTATACTTTTTTCGAGAATTTATAAAGAGGAGAACGACCACATATTAATGTTTTTGTTGTACAAACTTTATTAATGTTTATGTTGTACAAAATTTATTGATGTTTATGTTGTACAAACTTCAACCGTCGAGCGTGATGGACATTATTTTGTGTTTACTCTGTGAACAAATACAGAGAGAGAGAGAAAGAGAGAGAGAGAAAGAGAGAGAGAGAGAGAGAGAGAAAGAGAGAGAGAGAAAGAGAGAGAGAGAGAGAGAGAGAGAGAGAGAGAGAGAGAGAGAGAAGAGAGAGGAGAAAGAGAGAGAGAGAGAGAGAGAAAGAGAGAGAGAGAAGAGAGAGAGAAGAGAGAGAGAGAGAGAGAGAGAGAGAGAGAGAGAGAGAGAGAGAGAGAGAGAGAGAGAGAGAGAGAGAAGAGAGACGAAGTAGCAGATAAGTAGAGAGAGAGAGAGAGAGAGAGAGAGAGAGAGAGCGTCTTCTTAAAACTATATATGAATTTTGCCTCCACTACTTCACTCTGTTACATTTCTTGACGATTCAAAAGCTGAAGAAAAACTACATCACTTCCCAAACTATTCCACTTCCCGACCACTCTGTGACTGAAGAAGTACTTCCTAACATCCCTGTGATTCATCTGAGTCTTCAACTTCCAACTGTGTCCCCTTGTTGCTGTGTCCCATCTCTGGAACATTCTGTCTTTGTCCACCTTGTCAATTCCTCTCAGTATCTTATATGTCGTTATCATGTCCCCCCTATCTCTCCTGTCCTCCAGTGTCGTCAGGTCGATTTCCCTTAACCTCTCCTCGTAGGACATACCCCTTAGCTCTGGGACTAGTCTTGTTGCAAACCTTTGCACTTTCTCTAGCTTCTTTACGTGCTTGGCTAGATGTGGGTTCCAAACTGGTGCTGCATACTCCAGTATGGGCCTAACGTACACAGTGTACAGGGTTCTGAACGATTCCTTGTTAAGATGTCGAAATGCTGTTCTTAGGTTAGCTAGGCGCCCGTATGCTGCAGCAGTTATTTGGTTGATGTGCGCCTCAGGAGATGTGCCTGGTGTTATACTCACCCCAAGGTCTTTTTCCTTGATTGAGGTTTGTAGTCTCTGGCCCCCTAGACTGTACTCCGTCTGCGGTCTTCTTTGTCCTTCCCCAATCTTCATGAGTGTATGTGTGTGTGTGTGTGTGTATGTGTGTGTATGTGTGTGTGTGTTTGTGTGCGCGTGTGCGTGTGTGTGTGTGTGTGTGTGTGTGTGTGTGTGTGAGTGTGTGTATGTGTTGCATAGCCTGATTGAGACACAATGTATATAATGTTTATAATGTATATTTAAGTGTATATTACCGTTTCATATAATTTTATATTGTCGATATTTTCATTAATAGCTACAATGAAAATATCTTGTTTTATATTATTATTTGACTTATTATATTAGCTATGTCTGTAGGCAGGATGTTACATTTACACTTCACTGTGCTCGCTGTTGGAGAGTTGTGACTGGCTGTCCACACTCGCAAACTGCCTTGTTAGTGTGGACAGTAAACAAGCGAGGCCGGCTTGCTTGTTTACTTGCCGGCCTCGCTGGAGTAGCACTGGCTAGTCACGTCATCACACCTGAGGTTGGAGACTGTCCTCCCTAACTAACTCTCTCTAGATCTGCTTCTTGCCTGAGAAACACCTTTCTCTCGATATCTGCTTCTTGTCCTAGAAGCATCTCTCTTGTCTCTCGTGTCTCTGGCTGCTTGTTCGTGATTTTGACTCTGTTTTCGGTAGAGAATGATTTCGTTGGCGAGTCGAAACATACTTCTAGTAACTCTGTGTAACTCTGTTCACAGAGAATTTTTCAGACTTAGTGATTTTTGACGTTTTGTCGAGGTTGTGTGTCGCTTCTGATCTATTTTGAGGCATCTACGCACTGTCACAGTCTGGGATTTGGTTATGCTGATCTTAGATTCAGTATTAAGGCAGTTTTATGTCTTTTATGGAGGATCTGTGGATGGTCCTCAGTTAGGGTCGTTATTTTGTCTCCTTGTTCCTGACACTGTGCTGCTGCTTTGTACATTATTGCTTTTTGGTGAATGGTTCGTCATATTGTTCAAGCAAGCTGTTTTGATTGCCTTGAGACTAGTCTTACTGAGACATAACGAACACTTTTGAGCCCATACACACATTCTCACACACACTTGTTCATTGTTATATTAATCAATCGAGTTATAATTCATCATTACGTATCAGACGGTACTTGTGAGTCGTACTGATACGAAATGTGCTCTCAGAGAGAGAGATACATGATAATATATACCTGGAAAGTACTCGAGGGCCTGGTCCCAAATCTGCACACTGCCATAACAACATACTGGAGTGAGAGATATGGGAGGAAGTGTAAAATAAACCCAGTGAGAAGCAGGGGTGCGGTGGGGACAATAAGGGAGCACTGTATCAACATCCGTGGTCCCAGACTATTCAACATCTTACCAGAAGATATCAGAAACACTGCTGGGACAATGTAGAAGCCTTCATTCAAGAGGAAACTGGACAAGTATCTTCACCAGGTGCCAGATCAACCAGGCTGTGATGGATATGTAGGGCAGCGGGCCTCCAGCAGCAACAGCCTGGCTGACCAGGCAAGCATCAGACGAGCCTGGCCCATGGCCGGGCTCAGAGAGTAGAGAAACTCTCGAAACTCTTCAAAGGTATATCAAAGGTATATATATCAGCACTATACTACTATATGTACAATTTAACATTGCAATTAATGTATACACAAGTAATATCCATGAAAAGTGTAGCAGCTTATATCCTGAATTATATTAAATTTCTTTAGTAATGTCCACCTAGACACATTTTTATATTAAAGATCTCAAATTTTGTTTCGTTGGTTTATTATCATTCAGCTGCGATCCCAAAACACAATTAATTGTGTGTGTGTGTGTGTGTGTGTGTGTGTGTGTGTGTGTGTGTGTGTGTGTGTGTGTGTGTGTGTAATTCTTTTCAGCCTGGTAGCTTACCCTCTTCTAATAATTTATTTACAATTATTGTTGGGGGGGAAGGCAATGTGACGTTTCATCCTTCACAAATCAGGTTGACAGTGTGTCGTGTATGGTTGACAGTGTGTCGTGTATGGTTGACAGTGTGTCGTGTATGGTTGACAGTGTGTCGTGTATGGTTGACAGTGTGTCGTGTATGGTTGACAGTGTGTCGTGTATGGGTGACAGTCTGTCGTGTATGGTTGACAGTGTGTCGTGTATGGTTGACAGTGTGTCGTGTATGGTTGACAGTGTGTCGTGTATGGTTGACAGTGTGTCGTGTATGGTTGACAGTCTGTCGTGTATGGTTGACAGTCTGTCGTGTATGGTTGACAGTCTGTCGTGTATGGTTGACAGTCTGTCGTGTATGGTTGACAGTCTGTCGTGTATGGTTGACAGTCTGTCGTGTATGGTTGACAGTGTGTCGTGTATGGTTGACAGTCTGTCGTGTATGGTTGACAGTCTGTCGTGTATGGTTGACAGTCTGTCGTGTATGGTTGACAGTGTGTCGTGTATGGTTGACAGTGTGTCGTGTATGGTTGACAGTGTGTCGTGTAAGGTTGACAGTGTGTCGTGTATGGTTGACAGTGTGTCGTGTATGGTTGACAGTGTGTCGTGTATGGTTGACAGTGTGTCGTGTATGGATGACAGTGTGTCGTGTATGGTTGACAGTGTGTCGTGTATGGTTGACAGTCTGTCGTGTATGGTTGACAGTGTGTCGTGTATGGTTGACAGTGTGTCGTGTATGGTTGACAGTCTGTCGTGTATGGTTGACAGTGTGTCGTGTATGGTTGACAGTGTGTCGTGTATGGTTGACAGTGTGTCGTGTATGGTTGACAGTGTGTCGTGTATGGTTGACAGTCTGTCGTGTATGGTTGACAGTCTGTCGTGTATGGTTGACAGTCTGTCGTGTATGGTTGACAGTCTGTCGTGTATGGTTGACAGTGTGTCGTGTATGGTTGACAGTGTGTCGTGTATGGTTGACAGTCTGTCGTGTATGGTTGACTGTCGTGTATGGTTGACAGTCTGTCGTGTATGGTTGACAGTCTGTCGTGTATGGTTGACAGTGTGTCGTGTATGGTTGACAGTTGTCGTGTATGGTTGACAGTGTGTCGTGTATGGTTGACAGTGTGTCGTGTATGGTTGACAGTGTGTCGTGTATGGTTGACAGTGTGTCGTGTATGGTTGACAGTGTCGTGTATGGTTGACAGTGTGTCGTGTATGGTTGACAGTGTGTCGTGTATGGTTGACAGTTGTCGTGTATGGTTGACAGTGTGTCGTGTATGGTTGACAGTCTGTCGTGTATGGTTGACAGTCTGTCGTGTATGGTTGACAGTGTGTCGTGTATGGTTGACAGTCTGTCGTGTATGGTTGACAGTCTGTCGTGTATGGTTGACAGTCTGTCGTGTATGCGTTTGACAGTCTGTCGTGTATGGTTGACAGTGTGTCGTGTATGGTTGACAGTGTGTCGTGTATGGTTGACAGTGTGTCGTGTATGGTTGACAGTTGTCGTGTATGGTTGACAGTGTGTCGTGTATGGTTGACAGTGTGTCGTGTATGGTTGACAGTGTGTCGTGTATGGTTGACAGTGTGTCGTGTATGGTTGACAGTGTGTCGTGTATGGTTGACAGTGTGTCGTGTATGGTTGACAGTGTGTCGTGTATGGTTGACAGTCTGTCGTGTATGGTTGACAGTCTGTCGTGTATGGTTGACAGTCTGTCGTGTATGGTTGACAGTCTGTCGTGTATGGTTGACAGTCTGTCGTGTATGGTTGACAGTGTGTCGTGTATGGTTGACAGTCTGTCGTGTATGGTTGACAGTGTGTCGTGTATGGTTGACAGTGTGTCGTGTATGGTTGACAGTGTGTCGTGTATGGTTGACAGTGTGTCGTGTATGGTTGACTTGTTTATGTTAAGTTACTCAAGATTTGATAAAACGACCCATTACGAGAATCAAACCTTCGTTACATACTTGGTAATGCATTACGTTGTCTATAACACGTCGTCCACTACAGGTATCGGCATTACCTGCCACGCAACATTGTGAGGGGTTTCAACACCTGATTGGCCGCTCATA
This sequence comes from Cherax destructor, assembly GCA_009830355.1. Lineage (NCBI taxonomy): Eukaryota > Metazoa > Arthropoda > Malacostraca > Decapoda > Parastacidae > Cherax > Cherax destructor. Next base: position 44,829 of record WNWK01011160.1, on the reverse strand, counting down.
TCGTAGGTTTCAAGTTTCTCGTCATTTTTTTCGGAGAATTCAGTAACATGTTCTCTTTTTCAGTATTATTCACTTTTCAGAGAAGATTCCCGATTAAAGGAATTGTAGATACCTTCCTAAACCCAAAGGAGTCAAACACTGTTTGACTCCTTTGGGTTTAGCATTTCCCTGGGATAATAATAATGACAACAATAAACATGAAAAATGCTATAATAACAACAACAATAATTCATAATGAAAATAATATGATACTGTCTGCTACGTTATGAGTACTTCTCCATTCATAGACTCATTTATCATGTTCTGTACATCAGTGTTTCCTCTGTGTTATCACATACAACTAGCAAGGTTCTCAGGGACTCCTGCTAATTTATATCCCCTACACTGTATGTATACAGTTTCTACCTTGGTTCTAAACAAAGCGCGGCAGAAAAATTTTACGCTTCACAAAATACTAATTCGGGGATACAGACAAATGGGAAACGTTGATCAAACTGCAGGTTGAATATATCTGTTCTGTCTCTCTCGGTACAAATCCAAATGGCATACTGGTTAATAAAAGTGAAGAAATATAATGCGTTGCAGGACAGGTGACTACATCTGGACGCTTTTGGCTTCCGTCAGACCTGTGTACCTGAGGTTTCCCGTTCTACTGGGTAAAAGGCTGTGGCGAGACTTCTCTTGATGATGTCATTAACCTCCCATGTCTGGCATACTTCTCTTCTGATGTATGGCACACGAGACCATTTAGCCCAAATTGATCAGCTAACACTGCCGCAAATGCACCTATGTTTGGAGAGTGTGGGGGCAGGCAGGAGAGAAGCTTCACCAGGCCTGTGCGTCGAGCCGAGTGCTCAAGGAGGAATTAGGAACAGCTACAAGGAAATTTCCTGAATGTGGTGTCTTCGCCGCAAGGAGACGAGATTTGTCTTTTCTTGAGGCATTGTTGAGCAGTGTGTTAGCGATTCTTTCCACGATTGGGTTGTCCCAGTGGGACTGTTTGTTGTCTGAGAGGAGCTGGTCTGTTTGAAGAGTCTGTGTGGCATGCTACCAGGAGAATGTTGCATTTTGTTTGGCTTGTCACTCCCCCATACAGGCTGCCTTCCGACCAGCGAGCCAGGTGCTAAGGATTTAACAATCAATAGGGGCTCCATCGTTATATCAGTACCTCGGTTTATTGGCCAATCACGGACAAGCCCGCCAAAGTCGTGAAGCAACGTGGTTCACTTGTGACATGCTAATTGATGGACTTGTCTGGGGCTGCTGGTCGTACACGGTGCATTCTCTGGCTCTTGCCTTTTGCCTCTGTTCACCGTGTTGTACACTTATTGCATCCCTGTACATATTGTACATAGTGTACATACCTGTAAATACCTGTAAATACCAGCTTGTTAACATTTAGTGAAGGAAAATACAAGTCATTTACCGTGTTGAGTTTTGATTGCTCCACTTTGATCCCATTACGACCAAGTATGCAGGCGGGATTCGTAATATAGGGGCTATGTCCGCGAACTGGAGCTGGTTGTAGTATCGTCAGATTGGCTTTCTGTAATGTGGGTCAATCTTGTTATCGCTTTCAGCATTGTGTGTATCCTGCAAGTCGTATTGTGCTATTACTGCATGTTGCATCCATTGCAAGCAACGTTTTGTTATAGTGGGTTATGCCACCAACACGTGTTAGACGACTGGAGTTTGAGTATACTCTACTATATTTGGCCAGACTATCTCTGCAGCGTTGCTGGCAAATTGCTCGTTCCATTGACATAGAATATCGACGAACTGTAACTGCTGTGCCGCTTCATGAAGGTATTCGTAACAAATTAAAGGCTAAAGCGATTAACATGGCGTACCGAACTGAGGTTTCTGCTGCTACAGGGGCTATTAATCGCCGATCTCTGCTTCGGTTCATTTGGAGCAATGTGACCAGCAATTTCCCCTCAAGGAAGGTTCCTTGATGCTGGTGAGGGGCTCTTGATCTAGGGAATTGGATCTGTGCTCCAGTTCCTTGAATTAAACCTGAATACCTTCCACATCCCCCACAGGCGCTGTATAATCCTACGGGTTTAGTACTCCCCCTTGATTATAAGAATAAGACCAGCAATTTCGTGAAGCAGGTGGTGAAGCAGGTGGTGAAGCAGGTGGTGAAACGGGTTTCTCAGGGCGAATTAGCTTCGTTGGCGCTCTAGTTGGCCAAACTCAATCTTGAAACGACCAGAGAACAAGGTATGTTTGCCAAAGAATAGTTGACAGAGAGAAGGAGGAGAGGCAATTTCAACAGAATGTTGGTAAAAAGTTTATTGTGCAGAAAGCGGTGCCGCTAGTACCTCGTTTTGTTGATACTGAGCCTCAGCACTTTTTCGAGGCATTCAAAAATTAAGTTCGTGCATTAAGGTGGTCAGTGGAGCACTGGGCGGCACTTGTGCATACAGTGTTGTATGGCAACGCGCAGGAGCTCACAGCTGGTGTGGATGATGAGGACTTCGCTGATTATCAGGTTGTTAAAACAACTATGCTTAGGGCATATCAGTGAATTCCCGCCAAGTATAGGAGAGAATTCAAATTGTACAAGCGTCAGCTGGGTCAGTCTCATGTAGACTGTGTGTGAGCAGTCTAAAAACTTCACAAAGTGGTGTCACTAATGCCACTCAGAGCAGTTAATCTTTCTCGACAACTTGTTAGTCTGTTGGAACAGAGGTTAGTGTTTCTTGAAGACCATTGATTGACAACTCTGTTAGAGACAGCCAGGCTTGCTGACATTTGAGGCCAACCGCTCCTGTCCGAGCGGTTAAGCTTTCTTCCCAACAGTCTGCTATGAATACAAATCGTCGTGGACGGATTCCTGAAGTAAGAAAAAAGTGGGAGGATGAAAGTGAACATCAGCCACACCGTCAGCATGGCGAACCACATCAGAGACACACCGTCAGCATGGTGAACCACATCAGAGACACACCGTCAGCATGGCGAACCACATCAGAGACACACCGTCAGCATGGCGAACCACATCAGAGACACACCGTCAACATGGCGAACCACATCAGAGACACACTATCAACATGGCGAACCACATCAGAGACACACCATCAACATGGCGAACAACATCAGAGACACACCATCAGCATGGCGAACCACATCAGAGACACACCGTCAACATGGCGAACCACATCAGAGACACACCATCAACATGGCGAACCACATCAGAGACACACCGTCAACATGGCAAACCACATCAGAGACACACCATCAACATGGCGAACCACATCAGAGACACACCATCAACATGGCGAACCACATCAGAGACACACCGTCAGCATGGCGAACCACATCAGAGAAACACCGTCAGCATGGCGAACCACATCAGAGACACACCGTCAGCATGGCGAACCACATCAGAGACACACCGTCAGCATGGCGAACCACATCAGAGACACACCGTCAACATGGCGAACCACATCACCAGAGACACACCATCAACATGGCGAACCACATCAGAGACACACCATCAACATGGCGAACCACATCAGAGACACACCATCAACATGGCGAACCACATCAGAGACACACCATCAACATGGCGAACCACATCAGAGACACACCGTCAGCATGGCGAACCACATCAGAGAGACACCGTCAGCATGGCGAACCACATCAGAGACACACCGTCAGCATGGCGAACCACATCAGAGACACACCGTCAGCATGGCGAACCACATCAGAGACACACCGTCAACATGGCGAACCACATCAGAGACACACCGTCAACATGGTGAACAACGATGTCAGACAGTCAGTATAGTGAATGGCGTCAGCCACAAAACCAACAGGAGTGCGAAATGTAGAGCAAACTTCCTTCCACTGCCGAAAAATTGGTCATATAAAGCCCTATTGGCCTAAGCTAGTTAACCTGGGGGCTAGTGGGAAGCTAAATAACCCCCAACCTTTGGGGAAAATTAATATACTTCCTTTTGATACAAACCAGCAAGAAATAGATGATTTCATGACACCATATTATAGTACGTGCCGCATCTCCCTTAAGGAGAATGATAATAAAATCGAAGTATCCACCTTCAGGGATACCGGGGCTTATTTTTCCTCTTAAGAGAGGGAGTACTTCCAGTTTCTCAGGAGACCTCATTAAACTCCTTTGTAGTGTTAAAAGCATTTGGGGGAGGTGTATTCTGTCCCCGTGCATGAAATTTTTATAAAAAGTAAATATACAGGATATTTAACTGTAGGTGTATCTGAGGGATTCCCCATGAAAGATGCCGTGTTATTGCTAGGCAATAATGTTAAGTCAACACAGTGTCCAGAACCAATAGTGACTACTAAGACTTCTCAGATGTTGGCCATAACTCGGGCAATATTCCTAGGGGTGTCTGTTGGGAATGCTGAATTATCCTTGGAGGACATGGATCTAGATCTAGACAAATTATTTTAAAAGGAAAACTGCCCAGGGCCTCGTGAATCTAGTGAAAAGTCCTCAAGCCTTCCTATTCCATGGTCGCAGGATTTGCCAGAAGTCTTTTTCCATGCCTGAGGGACTGTCCTTTCGGGAAGAACTTTGCTTTTAAGGCAGCCGTGAGTGAATCCCGTTCAGATCACCCAGTTAAATACGAAATTAAACACACCTACATATCTGTTCAGACCCTGGTAAGGAGGTAGGGGGAAGCCAAAAAATAGACGGGTATTTCCTAAGAAATTCAGGTCTCAGATCCCGAATATAGCTCACAATTCCTCATTAGGCCATTGGGGGATTACAAAAATCCTCTATAAAAATACTAAAAGAATTTTATTGGCCAGGCATAGGGGCTCCGTCATTATATCAGTACCTCGGTTCATTGACCAATCACAGACAAGCCCGCCAAAGCCGTGAAGCAACGTGGTTCACTTGTGACATGGGAATTAACAGACTTGTCTGGGGCTGCTGGTCGTACACGGTGCAGCCTCTGGCTTTTGCTTTTTGCTTCTGTTCAGTGTTGTACACATATTATTACATCACTGTACATATTGTACATAGTGTGTATACCTGTCAATACCAGCTTGTTTATTTGGTGAAGGAAAATAAGTCATATACTGTTGCTGAGTTTTGATTGCTCCACTTTGATCCCATTACGACCAGGTACGCAGGCCATACTACACCTGTGTTCGTAACAATCTACAAGGCTGTCCCACAGCGTGGCTGCTTCGATGAACTTTGGGTCTTGAGCTCATACAGCATCTCTCAAGCGTTCGGAGATAATCTTCTTAACTAGTTCATTGGAAGCCATACACGAAGACGGAAATACAGGTAATGCTACCTGAGTTGCCTTTTGCACCCCTATACCTCCTAGTCGCACTGGAATAGTTGTTTGATATCATCGGTGATCTTCCAGTGACAGATTCAGTGACTGCCTGAAGATAGATCTCAGGAGTTCGTCATATTCACTGAGTATTGGGTTGTCGAAGGAGAGTGCACATCTCAAGAAGTTAGTTTTGGTGGAGTAAGACACCTTGTGAGAAGATACAGAGCGTCATGGGCATCCAGATCGCTTATTCTATCCTCCATCCTCTTCAGGTCATTCAGTTTGTCCTTGAGGACTGTGTCGATGGCCTGATGACCCAGCGGCGCTCCCAAAAGGATAGATACTCTTGGACGGGGTGGTAGTTGAGGCTTCAGGAAGAAATGTTTGCACAGCTGTAATTATTTCCTGGTTTGTTGTGAGGATTTCACACTTAGAGGGATTGATAATTAGTTCTAAGAGTCCTGTGTCTTCAACAGTTGTAGGTCCTCTAGCAGGAACTCTTTCGTACCTGCCAGAGTGCCATCATCCAGGTACCAGATATTGAGTTCGCTGAGCAAGCCATGCAGAAAAAAAACGGAGCGAGTGGGTCACCTTGCTGATGAGGAAATCTTATGCTCGCCAAGTAAAATAATTGAAGTTTTGCTGTAACCAGCTGAAATAAAGGGAAAAACACCGGGAACTGCTCTCGAACGGCTGGCAAGATCACATTCCTTTTCACCATATTAAAGGCATTTCTAAAGTTCAGTTTTTCTAATATACATATATATATATATATATATATATTTTTTAAAATATATATATATATATATATATATATATATATATATATATATATATAATATATATATATATATATATATATATATATATATATATATATATATATATATATATATATATAAGATAATATATATATATATATATATATATATATATATATATATATATATATATATATATATATATAGATATAGATAATATATATATATATATATATATATATATATATATATATATATATATATATATAAAAGATAATATATATATAGATATAGATAATATATATATATATATATATATATATATATATATATATATAAAATATATATATATATATATATATATATATATATATATATATATATATATATATATATATATATATATATATATATATATATATATACGTTATTAAGGTGGTCTTAAGCAAGCAAAGATTTATGTATCCAGTAATTTCGAAAAAATAATTCTGAACCTAACGTAAAAAATATATTTCATTGTGTTTGTTAATTATAAAGTTATTGTAAACTTATCTAAAATATATTTAGTTGGATTAGGCTAAATTAAATTGCGCTTGTTATAATAAGGTTAGGTAAGTTTTGTAAGGTTCTTTTGGTACAAAATTATAAATGTTAACATTAACAATAATTAAAAAACATATATGTTTAAACGTATATGAGAAATTTCTAGGAAGGACTTAATTTTAAATCAGTTCTTGCTACCTGACCAGTTTTACCTATTCGGCACCACATACATATTATTTTTTTTATTAACATATCGGCCGTTTCCCACCAAGGCAGGGTGGCCTGAAAAAGAAAAACTTTCATCATCATTCACTCCATCACTGTCTTGCCAGAGGAATGCTTACACTACAGTTATAAAACTGCAACATTAACATCCCTCCTTCAGAGTGCAGACACTGTACTTCTCATCTCCAGTACTCAAGTCCGGCCTGCCGGTTTCCCTGGATCCCTTCATAAATGTTACCTTGCTCACACTCCAACAGCACGTCAAGTCCTAAAATCCATTTGTCTCTATTCGCTACTATCTAACACGCTCACGTATGCTTGCTGGAAGTCCAAGCCCCTCGCACACAAAACCTCTTTTACCCCCTCCAACCTTTCCTAGGCCGACCCCTACCCCGCCTTCCCTCCACTACAGATTTATACACTCTCGAAGTCATTCTATTTCGTTCCATCCTCTCTACATGTCTAAATCATCTCAATAACCCCTCCTCAGCTCTCTGGATAATAGTTTTGGTAATCCCGCACCTCCTCTTAATCTAGAAACTACGGATTCTCTGCATTATATTCACACCACATTGCCCTCAGACATGACATCTCCACTGCCTCCAGCCTTCTCCTTGTTGCAACATTCACAACCCATGCTTCACACCCATACAAGAGCGTTGGTATAACTATACTTTCATACATTCCCCTCTTTGCTTTCATGGATAAAGTTCTTTGTCTCCCCAGACTCCTCAGTGCACCACTCACCTTTTTTTTCTCGTCAATTCTAAGATTCACCTCATCCTTCATAGACCCATCTGCTGACACGTCCACTCCCAAATATCTGAACACATTCACCTCCTCCACACTCTCTCCCTCCAATCTGATATCCAATCTTCCGTTACCTAATTGCTTTCTTATCCTCATCACCTTACTCTTTCCTATATTCACTTTTAATTTCCTTCTTTTACACACCCTACCAAACTCATCAACCAACCTCTGCAACTTCTCTTCAGAATCTCCCAAAAGCACAGTGTCATCAGCAAAGAGCAACTGTGACAACTCCCACTTTGTGTTAGATTCTTTATCTTTTAACCCCACACCTCTTGCCAACACCCGAGCATTCACTTCTCTTACAACTCCATCTATAAATATATTGAACAACCACGGTGACATCACACATTCTTGTCTTCATAGTCTAACCTGAGCCTCACTATCCTCGTAAAAACTTTTTACCGCTTCCGATAACTTACCTCCTATTCCATACATTTGCAACATCTGCCACATTGCTCCCCTATCCACCCTATCATATGCCTTTTCTAAATTCATAAATGCCACAAACACCTCTTTACCCTTATCTAAATACTGTTCACCTAAATACTGTTCACTGTAAACACTTAAATTTTTAATGTATTCAAATATATCCCCTAGAATAATAAACTATCTTCAAGTAAAGTATTTATGCTTAATGTCTTCAACATCCTGAACATATTTTAGGGTTTATTAAGCTCAGGTTAACGTTTGGTGGTAAAACATTATTGTGGAAATACTCTTATAATGGATTTTATACAGATCTGTCATTGTGGTTAGGAATGAGGAATCCATTCCAATTGCTCAGGTATAAGTAGGTAATAATTGGAGACCAGTACAGGATTTTTAAGAGCTAGAGCTCAGCTTTCAAGAATTTTAGAGATCAATTTTTTTTTGTTATAAAACTTTATGATATCAGGTAATTAACTAATTTTCAGTGCCCTTACCTGTGGAGCATAAAAAACCTTGACACTAATTAAATTAGGTTACAAATGTCTTTGAGAGTTGCAAGACACCTTGCAATACCTATAAATTAGGTTGCAAGACACCTTGCAATACCTTATAACCGTAGCTTCTCTTCCTAATGCGTAGGAGGAATAATCAGGGAGATTCTATTTCCTGAGAGAGGAAGAACTCATAACTATATTTAATTCATAAGAAACGTCCAGCTGGGAAGGAAGCCATAGCTCTTGGCACCTCTAATACAGCTCGTAGAGTCAACAGTCTCCTGAGAGTCTGCTCTTGTCACAGCAGATCCTCCTCACAATTCTAATTCTCCTCCTCAGAGACCAGATACTGAACTCGTCATAAAGGACCTAATGGATTACAAATTTCTAGTCAAACTTTCTATATATGACTTGTCGTTAGGTCCTTATTCCAAGGAACAGTGTGAGAGGATGGAGAGGCTGTTGATGATGCAGTGGGAGTGTACAAATGTCCAGCGAATGTTAATAAGGGAAGGAATGGGAACATGAAGTAATAAGGTGTCAGAGAACTAAGGGTAATAGTGAAAAATACTTTATAATTCGAGACATTATTTTGCATAAATATGTTCTTTTAGTTTCAGGTTTCTTGAAACATATTTCAAAATGTTTGACAACCGAGCACTTGCCTTAATTTAGCCTGAGAACCAGTGGGCTGCTTGTTACACACTGTTTTAACCTTAACAGCTTAGTATTCCATACGAGTTGTACATAATTTCGACAAACTCAATGAAGTTGTTCTTGAAGAATATGAGCTGATTCCTGCTAGCTACACTGATTAGGAAACAAGGACAGTCCATGCTGAATTTGCTAAAGAGCAGTGAATTGCCTTTCATAGATGGTGAAGAACTACTCAAGCTGAAGCCTCTGATGAGATATTCCAACTAATTTTGAATGAGTAATTCTTCAATTGTCTTTCACCAAGTTTTCAGGAATATACGCTAGACCATCCATGTTGTGAAGTGTCTGAGATGACAACACAGCTGATCTTATGAGGTATCTCATAAGACAAACTTTCACATGAAGATAAGAATAAATCTGGGTGTATGTAGGGGGAGAAGGATCTACCCATGGGTCTTCACAAATGAAAACTTACTTGATCCCTCACCTTATTATTGCAGTCCACCTTCCACTGCCCAACCTGACAAAGTTTCTAAAACTTCCAAGTAAGTCTCTGGAGAGACAGAATGAAGGTAAAAGAATTCCAGTCAGGAATTCCTGACTGGACTGCCTTGGGACACACCTGCTTCACCTTCTGAATGTCACACTCCATTGCTTTCATTGAAGCGTTTGCAATTGCAGTGCGAAATACCTCTAGCAACCTCATTACCCCCTGCCCCCCAGTGGTTGCCATGCATTGTCAATCACTTCTTTGTGACTGTTGCAACACACACATACACACACACACACAAACACACATACACACACACACACATATACACATACACACACACATACACACACACACACACACACACACAACTAACACACACACACGAAGAGAGGTTAAGGGAAATCAGCCTGATGACACTGGAGGACACGAGGGATAGGGGAGACATGATAATGACATAAAATACTGAGAGAAATTGACTGGGTGGATAGAGACAGGATGTTTCAGAGATGGGACACAGCAACAAGGGGACATAACTAGGAGTTGAAAACTCAGATGAGACACAGGGATGTTAGAAGTATTTATTCAGCCATAGAGTTGTCAGAAAGTTTAACAATCTGGAGAGTGATGTAGTATAGACAGGATCCATACATAGCTTCAAGAAGAGGTACGATAAAGCTCTTGGAGTGGACCTAGTAGCGACCAGCGAAGAGGCGGGGCCAGAAGCTGTGAGTCAACCCCTGCAACCAAAAATAAGTACAAATAGGTCACCATGAGGGCAGCGGTAGCGGCGACGGCTGCTCCTATATCTTTGCAGTCCCCTGGCTACAGTGATGGACTAATTGCAAGTACTGCTACACTAACATACATGGAACCAACCTATAGTGACCCAAGAAAACTGACAGTGGTGACAACAAACTGACCAAATATGACTGAAGGAGGACAGCCGGCATTCAAACACCAGCCCTGCTACCAGACGTACAAACAGCCAAGTGACATTTTCCACTAAGCTGACAGTAGCTGATCTCCATACCAACTGCACCAGTGTTTATTGGGAGGGAAACATAGGAGAACACGCCAAATCTAACAACAAAACTCCAAGAAAACTGTCAGGTCTGTAGTGGCGGTTTTTACCTCAGTGCCAAATGCGGGAACTAAGTGAACATTTAAATATGAGTGAAACAACACTTCTAGGTCAGGCCCATGTTAATAAACATGATGCCAACCCCGCTAGATGGGATCGACGTGGCTACTTGGAATGATAACGCCATTGACAAGAACTTTTTATCCTGCCAGGATGGAAACAGGTTAGAAGTGTGAAGGGAGAAGCAGGATTGTGAAATGAGGGGGAAGTGGGTTTGTGAAGTAAGGTAACAGGAAAACTACTAGTTATCAGTGGTTGTTACTAGAGTTGCTTCTAGGCTATTGCTAGGTTACTGATAGCGATCAGTGATTATTGAAAAAGGAAGGAAGAAATTTTTTGTTGTGAAGTGATAAAGGGAGTGAGAGAGTGAAGATGGCCGGCATTAGAGGGCTTCAGGCTGCCATAATTATATATATATGTATATTTCTTCCGAAATTCTCTGAAGAAGGAAATCAGTCATGGCGTCTGGAAAAAGCGACTGGAGTAATGACACCCTGGACAGTGAAAGCCCCACAGTTGCCATCCTACCAGAAACGTAAATGTCACTATTGCCGCAAGGTATGGCAACACCGCATACCCCCCCAAAAAAACAAAAAAAACAATGGCAACAGCACTTATTGTGGCACTGTTATGTGGTGGTATTCAAACTAATCCAGGACCTCAAACTAATTTACAGGTGCAAACCCGGTAGATAAGGTGCCCTTATAGTGGTAAAACAGAATGGAGCAGGAAGGGTAAAGAGAAAGGAGGGTCTTTAAAAGTGTATTATACAAATAGTCGTAGTGCTAGGAAAAAGATGGACGATTTGAGATTAGTTACAAGTGCAGGTAACATTGATGTATTTGCCATAACTGAGACGTGGTTCAATACGAAAAATAGGGACATGCCTGCTGAATGTCATATACAGGGTTTTAAATTGTTCCAAGTAGACAGAAGTTTCGGGAAGGGGGGTGGAGTGGCACTGTATGTCCGAGATCGCTTGAACTGTTGCATAAAAAAGGGAATAAAGTCTGAAATAACACATACAGAGTCTGTCTGGATAGAATTTTCAGAGGGGCATGAAAATTGATTTTAGGTGTGATATACCGTCCCCCAAACTTAGATAGGGACCAAGGAGACTACTATGGGAGGAAATTGTTAAGGCCACAATGCACGATAACGTAGTTATTCTGGGTGACTTCAACTTTAGTCAAATTGATTGGAATTTTTTGACTGGGAATTTAGAATCTAACGACTTCTTAGAAGTAGTTCAAGATTGTTTTTGAAGCAGTTTGTGACAGAACCTACAAGGGAAATAACCTGCTTGACTTAGTTCTGGCAATCAAGGAAACCCTTGTTAATAATTTAGAAATTACAGAGGAACTCGGCGCAAGCGACCACAAATCAATTACGTTTGGCATTGAATGGAAGTTTCATAGTACGAATAACTCAGTAACGGTCCCAGATTTTCGCTTAGCAGATTACAATGGACTTAGAGAACACTTATCATCTGTGGACTGGGGTAATGAAGAGAGCTATCAATATGACAGTTTTCTGAACACTATACATGCTGCCCAAATAACATTTATCCCATATAAAGAAATTAGATCGAATAGAAATGACCCAAAATGGATGAATAATAGGCTCAAATATATTTTAGGGCAGAAGAAAGGAATTTATAGGCGTATCAAAAGAGGTGAGGGTCATCTTATGAGTCAGTATATTGACATTAAGAGGGACGTTAAAAGGGGATAAGAAAAGCTAAACGGGACTACGAAATTAAAGTTGCTAGGGATTCGAAAACTAACCCAAAAGTTTTTTCAGGTGTATAGAACAAAAGTTAGAGATAAGATAGGTCCCCTTAAAAATAATTATGGGTATCTTACTGACAAAGAGAATGAAATGTGCTCTATTTTTAATAATTATTTTCTCTCGGTTTTCACTCAGGAAGACACTAATAATATCCCAAGAATTAGGTATTTTAGTGGGCCTGAAGAAGATAAATTATGTAGTATCACAGTCACTAGCGAAAAGGTTATCAAACAGATAGACCGTTTGAAGCAAAATAAATCGCCAGGCCCTGATGAGCTTTTTCAAGGGTTCTTAAGGAATGCAAAATAGAACTCTGTGAACCCTTAACTAACATTTTTAACCTATCTCTTCAAACAGGTGTAGTGCCGGATACGTGGAAGATGGCTAATGTAATTCCTATTTTTAAAGCAGGGGACAAGTCGTTACCATCAAATTACTGCCCAATAAGTCTAACATCAATTGTAGGCAAATTACTAGAGTCGATTATAGCTGATAACATAGAAGCCATCTCGATAGGCATAATTTGATTAATGATACTCAGCATGGATTCACCAGGGGCCGTTCCTGCCTAACTAATTTGTTAACTTTTTTCAGTGGGGCTTTTGAGGCAGTTGATAATGATAAAGAATTCGATATTGTTTATTTGGATTTTAGTAAGGCTTTTGATAGAGTACCACATCAGAGACTGTTAAAGAAAGTGGCTGCTCATGGCATTGGGGAAAAGTGTTGTCATGGATCGAGTCATGGCTCACCAATAGGAAGCAGAGGGTGTGCATAAATGGGGTTAAATCGGAGTGGGGATCTGTAACAAGTGGCGTTCCTCAGGGATCGGTTTTGGGCCCGTTGTTGTTTATAATATATATAAATGACCTTGACGAGGGAATTTCTAGTGATATGAGCAAATTCGCTGATGACACGAAGATAGGTAGGATAATCGATTCAGACGTAGATGTCAGTGAACTACAGGAGGATTTAGACAAACTCAATTCCTGGTCAGAAAAATGGCAGATGCAGTTCAATGTAGATAAATGCAAAGTTCTAAAGCTCGGGAGTGTCCATAACCCAAGCACTTATAAGTTAAATAACGTAGAACTTAGCCATACAGATTGCGAGAAGGACTTGGGGGTGATGGTAAGCAGCAACCTTAAACCAAGACAGCAATGCCTAAGCGTACGTAATAAGGCAAATAGATTACTGGGATTTATATCAAGAAGTGTTAGCAACAGAAGTCCAGAGGTTATATTACAGCTTTATACATCATTAGTAAGGCCTCACCTAGATTACGCAGCTCAGTTCTGGTCTCCATATTACAGAATGGACATAAATTCGTTAGAAAACATTCAGCGTAGAATGACTAAATTAATACATAGCATTAGAAATCTTCCTTACGAAGAAAGATTGAAGACCCTTAAATTACATTCACTTGTAAGACGTAGAATGAGGGAAGACATGATCGAGGTATACAAGTGGAAAATGGGTATTAACAAAGGGGATATAAATAAGGTCTTGAGGGTATCTCTCCAAGAGAGAACCCGCAATAATGGATTCAAGTTAGATAAGTTTAGATTTAGAAAGGATATAGGAAAGTATTGGTTTGGAAATAGGGTAGTTGATGAGTGGAACAGTCTGCCTAGTAGGGTTATTGAAGCAAGGACCTTGGGTAGTTTTAAATTTAGGTTGGATAAATTCATGAGTGAAAGGGGTTGGATTTGAGTGGGAATTGCACATGAGTAAATAAAATTATCAAAGCTTATTTCTTGGGTAGCATTGAAAATATTCTGTTAGTGGGATGGAATGTGAAGGACCTGCCTAGAATGGGCCAACAGGCCTGCTGCAGTGTTCCTCCTTTCTTATGTTCTTATGTGTTCACTGTGATTGAGGTGTTGGGAGCCGCAGTCGAGCGATAACCCGTGAGGAGTGGGAGCACAAGATGCTTGCTTAAAATTAGTGACGATGAATATGATGGACTAGTAGCTAGGAATGCTAACCTTATCTCTGTCTGATGCACAGGACCACGTGAGACCACAGAACCAGTGCTATTACCTCAAATAACACCAGACTTATATTTACACTGTAATAAGATACGAAGGAAGAACACTAAAAATATTGTATGTAAAATGTGTAAGTGGTGGGTGGACTATGGATGTATGTTTAGTTATGTTAATGGTGCTAAATATCAGTTTTTAGCAAATGCACTTTAGCTCAACTACCCTTTAGTAGTGCTGACATTGATTTACCTAACTTTTTTAAAACAAATAATCCCTTGCCATATACAAGAAAACAGACCTTCACTTTATTCATGTCAACGCGAGGTCACTTTTACCCAAAATATCAGAGATTACGATTCTAGCTAACAGAAGAACTAGGGCGGCAGTTATATCCATCTCTGAATCCTGGTTGGATGTCACGGTAGGGTATGTGTCTATATAAGAAATGACTTAGCCTACAACCCAAGACCTGATTTGAATGACAATAAACTGGAGATTTTATGGTCTGAGGTGTTGCTGCCAAAGACTAAACCAATCATAGTAGGCACTTATAAGTTAAATAACGTAGAACTTAGCCATACAGATTGCGAAAAGGACTTGGGGGTTATGGTAAGCAGCAACCTTAAACCAAGACAGCAATGCCTAAGCGTACGTAATAAGGCAAACAGATTACTGGGATTTATATCAAGAAGTGTAAGCAACAGAAGTCCAGAGGTTATATTTCAGCTTTATACATCATTAGTAAGGCCTCACCTAGATTACGCAGCTCAGTTTTGGTCTCCATATTACAGAATGGATATTAATTCGTTAGAAAACATTCAGTGTAGAATGACTAAATTAATACATAGCATTATAAATCTTCCGTATGAGGAAAGATTGAAGACCCTAAAATTACATTCACTTGTAAGACGAAGAATGAGGGGAGACATGATCGAGGAATACAAGTGGAAAATGGGTATTAACAAAGGGGATATAAATAAGGTCTTGAGGATATCTCTCCAAGAGAGAACCCGCAATAATGGATTCAAATTAGATAAGTTTAGATTTAGAAAGGATATAGGAAAGTATTGGTTTGGAAATAGGGTAGTTGATGAGTGAAACAGTCTGCCTAGTAGGGTTATTGAAGCTAGGACCTTGGGTAGTTTCAAATTTAGGTTGGATAAATTCATGAGTGAGAGGGGTTGGATTTGAGTGGGAATTGCACATGAGTAATAGAATCATCAAAGCTTATTTCTTGGGTAGCATTGAAAATTGGGTTGAACAAATATTCTGTTAGTGGGATGGAATGTGAAGGACCTGCCTAGTATGGGCCATCAGGCCTGCTGCAGTGTTCCTCCTTTCTTATGTTCTTATGTTTAACTAGTTACCGTCCCCCCACCCATGATCAGTTCTTAGAGGAATTTTCGAGAATCTTGTCCAGAACTGATAACAATTCCGAGACAGTAATATTGGGAGACTTCAATATCTGTTTTCGACAGCAAATTAATGGGCTATATAATAGGTATAAGCAAATTCTGGAATTAAATACAGTGGAACCTCTGGTCACGACCATGATTCGTTCCAAAACTCTGGTCGTGACCTGATTTGGTCGTGACCCGAACCTAATTTTCCCATTGGATTGTATGTAAATACGATTAATCAGTTCCAGATCCCTACGAACTGTATGTAAATATTGTTTTTTTAAGATTTTTAAGCACAAAAATAGTTAATTATACCACAGAATGAAGTGTAATATTAAACTAAATGTGAAAACCTTGAATAACACTGAGGAAATCTTTAACAACAGAGAAAACTAACATTGCACGAGTCCGTTCTAGACCCCTACGAACCATTCGCTGTAAACTTTTTTTTTAAGAGTTTTAAGCACAGAAAAAATAATCAAAGTTTGAAAAATCCTTAATTATACAAAGTAATGCAGCACAGTTTAATAAAGAAAAAAAACTTAAATAACAGAGAAAAAACATACCGTAAGCAACCAGGAAAACTAACTAACAACAAGAAGTGGTGAAAATTGGCGTGTGCGAAAAAAATGGTGCGGAATGTGAAAATTGGCACAGCTGTGTTTGTTCGGCACCCGATTATGTGTTCGTGACCAGATGCAAAAAAATGGCGAATTTTTTGGTCATGAACCGATTTGTTCGTGTTCGGAAGCGTTCGTGACCAGAGGTTCCACTGTAGTTACATTCAACTAATTAATGCACCAACCCGGATCACACAGTTCCCAGCCACTATACTGGATCACATACTTTGTAACCTCTCTGAGAACATTAGTCAGTCAGGCGTCATTACCACAGGCCTTAGTGATCATTTCATCATTTATTGCATTAGGAAAATCATTAGGGAACT
The DNA here is from genome assembly GCA_009830355.1 of Cherax destructor. Taxonomy (NCBI): domain Eukaryota; kingdom Metazoa; phylum Arthropoda; class Malacostraca; order Decapoda; family Parastacidae; genus Cherax; species Cherax destructor. The sequence goes on along the minus strand of WNWK01011160.1, from coordinate 27,869 downwards.
GATAGGCCTACACAGAACAATTAAAATGAGGTCAACTAGAAACTACAGTAAAGAAACACTGGTAAATATGCTACACAATTGGATTGGTCATTGATAACAAGTTGCTCGGACGTAAATGATGCCTGGAAAAAATTCAAAACAATGTTCACTGCCATCCTTGATAATATTGCACCAGTTAAAGAGGTTAGGATTAAACGAAGAACTGAACCCTGGATGACTACTGAGATATTAGATAATATAAAATTCAGAGACCAGTTGATAAAAAGATTTAAGGCAAACAGACAGGATATTGCAGCGCTAAATGAATTCCAAAAGGTGTGGAACAGAGTAAATAGACTCATAAAAGGAGCAAAGGCAAGGCACTATTGCTCAAAAATCGAAGAGTACAAGAATGACCCCAGGAAGCTCTGGCAACAACTAAAACAATTGTGGTATAGCCATAAACCCATAGATAGAAACAACTAAAGTGGCAAATTGTTTTAATTCATACTACACATCTGTCGCATCAACACTAGTAAGTAAACTGCTGGTTGCATCAAATACCTTTAACACAGACTCTGATAAGTTTAAAACATACCACACTAATAGGGGCGTCACCTCGAACAGTTGCCAACTGGTAGGTGTATCTTATGATTTCGTACGAAAAGAACTAAGTAAATTAAACCCAACTAAGAGCACCGGTCCAGATAACATTCCGGCTAAATTCCTCAAAGATGGCGCCTCTGAACTGCCAATCCCTATTACACATATAATAAATTTGTCCATCACCACAAATACCGTTCCGGAGGGGTTCAAGGAGGCCAGAGTTACGCCTATCTTCAAGAAAAATAGTAGGTCTGACGTCAGCAACTATAGGCCTGTTAGTATACTCAGTGTGATGTCCAAAATTCTAGGTAAGGCGGAATACCGTCAAGCAGTTAAGTATCTTAATGATAAAAACATTCTCCATAGTTACCAGTCAGGTTTTAGGAGATCTTATTCGACCGACACCTCCCTCATTAATTTGATGGACTACCTGAGAACTGAAATGTCGCTATGGAATTCCATAGACTTAGACTTGCAAAAGGCCTTCGATACGGTCAACCACAATATATTTTGAAACTACAAGAAACTACAAACTATCGGCATAGGTTCTTTAGACTGATTTAAGTCCTACCTGAACAACAGGAAACAAATTGTCACGATCAACAATACAGAATCAGAACCCCTGCCAATAGCAAGTGGGGTTCCCCAAGGTAGTATTCTGGGTCCTTTACTCTTCTTGTTTTATGTGAATGACATGCCTATCAGTGTCAAATGGAAGCTTCTACTGTACGCAGATGATAGTGTTCTGTTAGTATCAGGTAGAGACCCACAAGGCATTGCTAATGTACTGTAGCAAATGGTTGGTAGACAACAAATAATCATTACACCTCAGGAAAACGGAAGTCATACCCTTTGACACGAAACATAATTGAAAAGGGTAAATAATTTTAATGTCCAGTGTAATGGGGAACCTTATTATTGCAGTAAATTCAGTGAAATATTTGGGAATCCCCTTTGACCCAAGCATGTCAGAATTAATAGGGAACAGTGTAGTAAAGAAAGCGAATGCCAGACTAAAGTTCCTCTACAGACAGGCACAGTGTCTACCAACTGATGATTGCAGGACCCTATGTCTAACTCTTATACTATGTCATGGTACTCTGCCTTAACACAAAAATGAAAGATAGGCTACAAATCACCCAGAACAAAATGGTGAGATTCCTCCTGGACCTGGGTGCAAGATAGCATGTAGGCCAGGATGAATTACGACAACTGGATATGCTGAATATTGAAGACAGAGTAAAACAACCAATCTTAAATTACGTTTATAAAAATGCTCACAACCAGTGTCCAGAGTATCTTGCTGTCAATTTCGTTAAGTCTGGGAACCAAAGCAATTACAGTACTAAGGGAACGGTGAACAACTTTGCAGCACCCACAGTCAGTGGTCAGGGTTCAAACACATTTTATTGTACAGCAATAAAGGAGTCGAATAGACTATCTGCACATGTCAAAGCCAGTCATAGCATGAACCAGTTCAAGAAGAGAGCCAAAATGTACCTAATGAATGTGGCTACAGAAAGGGAGGAGAGGAGAATGATTTCTTGTATATCTAACAAACAAGTTCTATGATCTGATCCTATCTTTAATGTTAATGTAAATAACTGAACTTACCTTACCCCAAGTATATCTTTTATTATAACTACTTTTCACATAGTTAAATTACTTATCTGTTTTAACTTTTAAATTTAAACAACAATAATCACAAGGACCCCAATGGAAATAAGTCACTTTGTCTGACTTTTTTGGGTTATCCTGGGTAACCTACACATATGTACAAGATAGGTATACAATACCGACAATATGAAATTAAGATACATGTGCAACATCTGGGTATCTATAGTAAACGTTTCGCCATCCAGTGGCTTTATCAATACAAAATTCTAGGACATACGTAATATGAAGAGAGAAAAACTATATACAAAAGATGAGGTAATCAGTCCCTCGGCCTTGGAGTTGGTGTATTCAGCACCATAGGTCTGGAGATTATGAAGATCAGGTTAGGAGGCTTGACCTTAAATAGGCGACAGCTGAAAGGGACGGTAGCAGACGAGGGCATAGTCACTGGTAGGTGGGATTCCCCAGTGTAAGTAAGTCATACCCAAAGAGATGGGTTAGTTGTAGTAGTAGTTGTAGCTGTGAAGAAGGTTATGTACAGGTCCTCAGAATCGACTCCATGATGTTGCAGTGTCTGACAAGTTGTACAAGAATGGTATACAATACCACAATATGAAATTAAGACACATGTGCAACATCTGGGTATCTTTATAGTATACCCAGATGTTGCACATGTGTCTTAATTTCAACCTACGCATATGCTGCTATGTATGATAACTTATATAAGTGTATTTATGTATACCTGTATCTGAATAAAGTTACTTAGGTGAGTACACACACACAATGCAACTGCTGTCAGTACAATACACAGAAAATGGGCATTAAGGAAAACGAAAAATGGATAGATTCACGATTTATTTTATTATGGATTACCTCATAGTATGTTGAACTGTGTGGGCACAGGGCCGTAGCAAGACTCCTCTTGGTGAACTCACTGGCTTCATAGTGTTCTACTCGCTAACCTTCAGAACTTTAATAGTTCAGACCATGTAAACCATACCGGTCGGCTGTCGCTTTGCCACAAATTCACTTGTACTCAATGTGAATAAAGGCAGCAAGGTGGAAAGCCACTGCAGTACGAAGGGTCTGTAGGTCAAGATGTATGCCAGTCGCAGAAATGGGAACTGCTAAGAGAAAGTCACCCGAGTGATGGGCACTCACTGCTTAAAGACTTTTTCTAATGAACAGAGCTTAGACCTGCTAGTATAGATCCAGCAGCCTTTTCCATAATTGGCTGTCCCATCTGGATTGTTTATGAGCTTAAGTTTCAGATAATCTTGTCATCTGTGCAAGGACTTTAAGATGGAGTCATACTCTCCCAGTTTGAGACTAACAAATGATGGAGAGCATCGTAGAAGCAGTAAGTTAATTAAGGAAGAGATAGGCACCTAATGAGGAAATAGAAGCCATCATGAATATCAATGTCACTGATCTTGGTTTCCATCCGCTTGAGCTCAGAGATTTTTTTTTACAAAATCTCGCCGATAGCATTAGACTCAAGTGGGGCACCAAGGAGACTAAAGTCAGTGGGATCAGTAACTTGACTCCCTGCAAGACAGCTTCGACTTGTTAGATGGTGTGTTTGTTGGAGGACACCAGTTGGCATTTCAAGGGGTTTAGTGATAGGCAAATATTCTCTCTGTGCTCGTTGATGATTCTGCTTATCTCAGATGTCGTTGCAATGGACCGAAGAAGCCACTCGTAGCGAAAAGTTTCCTTAATATCTTCAAATGTGCATGAGGGTCTTTATCCACACTCAATACTATATATGAGAAGAGATACGGTCATGATATACAAAATACTTATTAGTATTTGAAAGTTAGTGATAGAATGACACGAGAAGAACTAAAAGGAAAAGCATAAATAATAGATGAATGCACTCGTAAGTTATAAGAACGACAGAACGCACTCTGACAGCGTGACTGATGGCAGTGTAGAATCACGCAGAGAAGAGTTCTTTCAGGGTTCACAAATTATAACAACTCGATGGTTAGATTAGAAACTGTACAAGACTCACAATCAGGTGAGCACGCTCGATCAAATTAATACATATACACTAAACAAGGACAGCTGCTGATTACACGAAGACTGAGGCTGAGAGAGAGAGAGAGAGAGAGAGAGAGAGAGAGAGAGAGAGAGAGAGAGAGAGAGAGAGAGAGAGAGAAAATCGTAGTCGCGGCAAAGACCGAGGGGTGGAGAGGATTGCAACAAATAATTCACCTCCTGATCGCTGGCTGATGTGGGGTGAGGGATGGAGTGAGGGAGAGAGACAGGGTGGAAGGGACTGCAAGGCTGGCTGGTTGGTTGGAAGCAGCAACCCTTGCAAAGCAATTCCTGCGTGATTAGTACACCAAACCTTGCCTGGGTAGTGGCAGTACTAGTGAGTACTTGCCAGTTGTGTGTGCAGTTAATAACACTAGTAAAAAAATTACGACAGGTGCAGTTGTGGGTCTTCAGTATGTGTGTGTAGTGTGAGACCAGTTCTGTGTACCAGGAGCAGGTACACTGTAGGAAGTCATGGTGTGCTGGGTGAGTACCTGGTGCTCTGATTCCTACTGCTGCTTGTATTGTTTTCCTCTGAAGAAAAACGTCTCCTGACGTAGGTCTTAGACATGTGATGAGCTGCACAGTGGCTGCACGACAACTGTTGGTACTTGGCATCCACGACGCTGAATAAATCAATGGATCACACTATACACACAGCTCTCCAGGTACAGTATTTTGACAGTCGCGCAAGTGCTCGTCTCAACAGATACGCTCAGGATCGCTGATGACTTCAATAATAATAATAATAATAATTATTATTATTATTACTATTATTAATATTATTGCTATTATTATTATTATTTTATTATTATTATTATTATTATTATTATTATTATTATTATTATTATTATTATTATTATTATTATTATTATTATTATAATTCTTATATAGTACAGCTATATGAGCATATTCTGGCTTCATCCACGAAGTCAAACTTGAGAGTAATGATAAACATCACCCTTTTTTTTTTTAAGATGTCTCAATTTATAGGGTAGCCAAGAAAATATGCAAATTTGGTATTTATAGGAAGGTTGCAAAATTACGCTCAAACATCCATTACTATTCCAACCATGAAAATAGAGTTAAGAGGATCATGTTTTCAAAGCTTTGATGGTGAAATTTAAAAAAAATCATTGACATCGCACCTAAGTTCATATATTCTAACGAATTTGTGGAAAGAGACCTGATTTCGGAAATAATACATTATATAGGACTGTAACTAGGCATGTACATTCCGTGAAAAATTCGCTAGTATTAAATATCAAAGAAAATTTCTCCGAGTAGAGACAGTCTTTAAAATGTCTCTATGGTGGGTAGGAGTCATGAAGTACAACGTGGAATATGTGAGAAATTTCATATCGGCCAGAGTGGACAAATTCCTCAAATCCAGGCTTTCGCATACCTGGAGAGGGTTTCGGGGGTCAACGCCTCCGCGGCGCGGTCTTACACCAGGCTTCGTGGTGGATCAGGGTCTGATCAACCAGGCTGTTACTGCTGGCCGCATGTTAACCGACGTACGAACCACAGTCCGGCTGATCAGGCACTGACTTTAGGTGCCTGTCCAGTGCCTTCTTGAAGACAGCCAGGGGTCTATTGGTAATCCCCCTTATGTATGCTGGGAGGAATTTGAACAGTCTTGGGCCCCGTACACTTACTGTGCTGTCTCTTAGTGTACTCGTGGTGCCCCTGCTTTTCATTGGGGAAATGTTCATCTCCTGCCGAGTCTTTTGCTTTTGTAGGGAGTGATCTTCGTGTGCAAGTTTGGTACTAATCCCTCTAGGATTTTCCAAGTGTATATTATCATGTATCTTTCTCGCCTGCATTCCAGGGAATATAAATCAAAGGACTTCAACCATTCCCAGTTATTTAGGTGCCTTATCGTACTTATGTGTGCTATGAAAGATCTCTGTACATTCTCCAGGTCAGCAATTTTGCCTGCCTTGAAGGGGGCAGTTAGTGCGAGTACTGTGCCTTGTGGAACAGAACTTTTCACTGTAGCCGCCTCAGAGTTTACTCTGTTCACAATTACTGAGTTCTGTTTGTTAGGAAGTTATAGATCAATATACCAACATTTCCTGCTATTCCTTTATCACGCATTTTATGCGCTATTACACCGTGGTCCCACTTATGGAAGGCTTTCGCAAAGTCTGTGTAACTACATCTGCATTTTGTTTATCCTCTAAAGCATCCAGGACCTTGCCATAATGGTCCAGTAGCTGGGACAGGCAGGAGCGACCTGCTCAAAAGCCTGTTGCTCTGGGTTGTGTAATTAATGGGTATCTAGGTGGTTGGAGAACTTGCTTCTTAGAACCCTCTCAAAGATTTTTATGATCTGGGATGTTAACACTATCGGTCTGTAGTTCTTTGCAATTGCTTTACTGCCACCTTTGTGGAGTGGGGCTATGTCTGTTGTTTTTTGTGACTGGGGGATGACTCCTTTGTCCATGCTCCCTCTCCATAGAATGCTGAAGGCACATGACGGGCTTCTTGCAGTTCTTGATGAACACGGAGTTCCACGAGTCCGAGCCTGGGGCAGAGTGCATGGGCATGTCATTAATTTCCTTTTTGAAGTCTTGTGGTGTTAAGATAATATCAGAGATTTTTTAAATGACCAGATTTTGAGTCTCAGTCATAAAAAAAATAATTTAGATTGTCTGTCCTTAGTCTGGGCAGCGGCTCGCTGAACACTGAGTCGTATTGGGACTTTAGTATCTCACTCATTTCTTTGCTGTCATCTGTGTAGGTCCCATCTCGTCTAAGCAGGGGTCCAATACTGGATGTTGTTTTCGCCTTACATTTAGCATAAGAGAAGTTACTGTTTCTATGTCTCAGAGTGAAAATTGCCATTCCTTTGGTACATTTGTGGCTTATCAAGCCACCTATCACATGAATTCTTAGACGCAGCACGGGACGCCAGCTCAGTTGCAGACGCCGCCATCCACACAAAGCCACTCACACCACTTGGCCACTCATATCGCCACTTATTTCGGGTTCTATCATTCTTATCTTATTGCCAGCACACCAGGTCAAGATAATTTATTTCCTAGGCACCAACGTTTAGAAATCCTAGGTGTGCCGGTCCTCTAGTATGCGCCAATTCGACGAGATTCAGTGACTTGTGTGGGGTACTGACGTCGCCACCCCTTACATCCCTCCTCCACCCAGCTAGATGTTCAATCAAGACACTGTTATAGAGACATTTTTATGTGTTGAGATATTTCCTAAATCTACAGTGATTTTTTTTTGTTCAGAGACTCTTGTGTCAGTGTTCTCACATGTTCGTGTATTGCTTGTGTTGATTTTTACACAGCAAAGCGTCATTTGCTAGTAAGCTGTTGTACCACATGTTCAATATGTGTGCAGCTTTCTCGTGTGTCCTATGTAGCACCTGTGTGTTACTTTGTCACTCTGTGTGACCCGCGCCCCGCGCGCTTGACAGCTGACATTTGTCAAGTCCAGGCGTCAGTTACAAGCATCCGAGCACCTTGTACAGAAAGCTCTTATTGTTCGCCACTCGTAGATGCCTTTGCTGAATCGTACCCGTGACGATTCTCCCATCGAGACCGTTCCACTTCACCTCCTAGACCGTCAGTCCACTTATATGTAGACCCGTCTGGGGACGCTTAGACCCGTCCTCTACTGTAACTTCAATTGTCGTGAGATGACACTCGTCAAGCCAAAGTTAAGCCTGTCGGCAGGCGACTGTCAGCCTCGTGTCACAGCTTCAGTGAGCAGCCTGCACAAAGATGATGTCAATTTGACTGCTAGCCCATTCACTGCAGTATGGTGTATGCTGTTACGACCTCCAGATGTTTCGCTGAGTCGTCCCTGTCACGACTCACTTCACACTCGTCAGCAGCGACAGTACCAGTCGAGGAATGTCCTCCTGAGTCGCTTGCCAGCAGAAGTCCTGCCCAGTTGCGACTACTGACGACGCCTCACTCGAGTGCACCAGCAGGTTGTGCCCCAGGTTGAGTGAACCCTGCAGCAACTACTACGATGACTGCTTCACCTCCCAGAGGAGACCGTACCCTGTTATGTCACATCTCAGCCACAGCTGTCTCCCGTGTTGCAGTATGTGTCCAGACGCAGGAAGGCGTGCAGTGCTGCATCGACGCTCACTGCCTTAGACCACGAAGCACACCCTCTTTTTTTCTTCCCTCTCTGGAGGAAGTTTTTTTTTCTATGTCCATATGTTTATGAATATATGTATTTTTCTTTCGTGTTCTGTGACCTGTTCTTGCGAGAGAGAGACCCGAGTTTTTTTTGCTGCCAGACATGGTCAGGGACGACCATGGGTGCATGGCCGAGCGATGTAGACAGCCTTGCTGTCTGCATAGACAGCCATGCTGTCTGCCAGCTGAGTTCATATTTCGTGCCATGCTAGTTTGCATAGTTTCCGCCAGAGGGCAAGCCTGGTAGGCGTACCCATGTCAACCAGACCCGCCCTGGCCCTCTCTCCTTGGCACCCAGACATCACTCAGACAACAAGGTCTAACTCCTCTCTCCCTTGCAAGGCATGGCCCACCCGGGCCATGGCCACTAACACAGTCTGTGTACCTTGCACTTTATACAAATAAAGTAGAAGCCTTCGAAGGCCTTATCATTGCATTCCGGCTACCAAGAACGACACAATAATTCGTCTAAACACAGTGCGTAGTTGCCAAAACAACGTAGGTCGAGAGTTGGACTCGTGATCAGAGATACAGTGTGTCTCACAACACACACATCCTCTGACAACGTCAAATATCACTAAATAATGCTCTCTAAACAGAGTTGCACAAGGTTACAAGATGTATGTCCTGGCTCACCAAAGCAGACTTACTCTTCCAAAATCAGTCTAAATAATATGAACTGACAGAACAGAGAGATAAGATGTTTCCTCAACAAGGAACAACGAGAGAGCGAGAAAGAGAGAAGCAAGGACCGCAGATCCAGTGTCAGTTGACTCATAGTAGCTTACCCCTGACACCAACTGCAAAACAAGTGGGCAGGTAGTTAGCAGCATTGGCACCCAGTCAAAACTCCAACAGCGAGCACAAGGAGAGGTGTAGTTGTTACGTCCTACCTACGTACATAAGCTAATAATACAAGTCAAATAATAATATAAGGCATGAAGTTTTCATTTTAGTTATTAATGAAAAAATCAACAATTTAAAATTATATGAAAAAAAAAATATATATATGCAAAATGTTTACTGCGTCCTTTCTCTGAAGTCGCAATGCTATACAAGGCTATGTTTCTCCTGTTTACATGGCATCGCACCCCATGTTAGATAAAGGGTACCCCTGCAGTTACTACTCTAAGAGGGGTGAGGAGTCCTGGTGATTTCTTTTATAGTTTCTGTGGTACATACCGTTACTCCAGTGTCACCTATGTATTCAATAGGTATGAGGATTACAGTATGGCAATATTCTTCCAGGGAGAATACTGCCATCGATCACAGGCTAATTCCATCCAAGGGATAGTCAGCGACTTCCATCATACATTTTCAGTGTTCATTGCGAAAACTACAAATCACCAGTGATTGGCGGCTTGTGGAGTGGCAGAAGACTGTATACCAACACTCTGAGAGACACTGATTTAGAATATACAGTTATACATGGTTATCAGTAAACATTCTTCCGATTCTAACAATATTAATTTTTTTTTACGTTTTTAACTTTAAACTCATTTCCCACTCATCCATTCTACAGATAAACATAGCTGGGTCAACAGGACTGAATATATACTATATACTCAAAGTTTAAGGAATTTCATTTAACTGTTTCCTTGGCAGAAAGCAACGTCTTGTATTTCTGTTGAATTAACACTCAGCTTTCGGAATTGTTTGTGAAAATTTATTTAAATTTTTTCTCAAATTTTCGACAATTATTAAGGGCAGTTTATGCTATGAATTAGTCATCCTCTGAGCTATCTAAACTTATTGCATAATTTATCTAATTTTTTCTGACAACTTTCTTAATGGTGCCTTCCCCTTGGTCCTCTTCCTTTACTTCTCGTTAGCTCGACAGCGCCAGTGTTTTGATTCTCGTAACATGTGCCAATGAAAGTTATTGACTTTGACCCAATTATTTTCTCTGCTAATTCCTATTATACCTCCCATTGTATCAAAGCTTGAAGAAAGCTGCTGTCCAAACTACTAGAGTTGCGTGTAATCTTATCCCTGTGGCGTGTTGCTATTTTCCTTGTTACATACATCAATATTTGCTTATAAATACATATGCAATAAGATCACAGTAAATATGTGATATGTATTACAAAATGGAAAATAACCAGTAAAAATAGTGAAATTTTAAGCGTTTTCGTGATTTCTCACATATTTAAGGAATGTGCTTGGAATTTCACTATTCTTTTCACTGTGGTTATTTTGCACAAACACACACACACACATAATATAGAAGGTAAAGAACCCAGGAGAATAAGGAGAGCAGTCCGAACCAGAAATGAATATGCACAGGTTAGAAGGGAGGCCCAACGACAATACGAAAATGACATAGCAGCAAAAGCCAAAACTGACCCGAAGCTGTTGTACAGCCACATCAGGAGGAAAACAACAGTCAAGGACCAGGTGATCAGGCTGAGGAAGGAAGGAGGGGAGATCACAAGAAACGACCGCGAAGTATGTGAGGAACTCAACTTGAGATTCAAAGAATTGTTCACAGAGGAGACAGAAGGACTCCAGAAAAACGGAGAGGCGGGGGTCCACTATCAAGTGTTAGACACAATACATACAACCGAGGAAGAAGTGAAGAGGCTTCTAAGCGAGCTAGATACCTTAAAAGCGATGGGGCTGGATAACATCTCTCCATGGGTCCTGAGAGAGGGAGCAGAGGAGCTATGCATGCCGCTAACAACAATCTTCAACACATCTATTGAAACAGGGCGACTATCTGAGGTATGGAAGACAGCAAATGTCAAAATTTAAAAAAAAGAAGACAGACACGAAGCATTAAACTACAGACCAGTGTCACTGACATGTATAGTATGCAAAGTCATGGAGAAGATTATCAGGAGGAGAGTGGTGGAGCACCTAGAAAGAAATGAGTTTATCTACGACAACCAGTACGGTTTCAGAGATGGGAAACCCTGTATCACAAACCTACTGGAGTTCTATGACAGGGTGACAGCAGTAAGACAAGAGAGAGAGAGAGAGAGAGAGAGAGAGAGAGAGAGAGAGAGAGAGAGAGAGAGAGAGAGAGAGAGAGAGAGAGGGGTGGGTAGACTGCGTTTTCTTAGACTGTAAGAAGGCTTTTGACACAGCTCTACACAAGAGATTAGTGCATAAGCTGGAGGACCAGGCAGGTATAACAGGGAAGTCACTGCAATGTATCAGGGAATACCTGTCGGGAAGACATCAGAGAATCATGGTAAAAGACGAAATGTCAGAGTGGGTGCCTGTGACATGTGGGGTTCCACAGGGGTCAGTCCTTGGACCGGTGCTGTTTCTGGTATATGTGAACGACATGACGGAAGGAATAGACTCAAAGTGTACCCCTTTGCAGATGATGTGAAGTTGATGAGAAGAATTCAATCGGACGAGGACCAGGAAGAACTACAAAGGGATCTGAACAGGCTGCAGGCCTGGTCCAGAAACTGGTTCCTTGAGTTCCACCCCACAATGAATAATGGGGAAGGGCAAAGATCACAGACGGAGTACAGTCTAGGGGGCCAGAGACTACAAACCTCACTCAAGGAAAAGAATCTTGGGGTGAGTATAACACCAGGCACATCTCCTGAGGCGCACATCAACCAAATAACTGCTGCAGCATATGGGCGCCTAGCAAACCTAAGAAGTTAGGAAGTATTTCTTCAGTCACAGAGTTGTCAGAAAGTGGCATAGTCTGGGAAGTGACGTAGTGGAGGCAGGATCCACACATAACTTTAAGAGGAGGTATGATAAAGTTCATGGAGCAGAAAGAGTAACCTAGTAGCGACCAGTGAAGAGGCTTAGCCAGAAGCTGTGAATCGACCCCTGCAACCACAACTAGGTGAGTACACACACACACACACACACATCGGCCTGACGACACTGGAGGACAGGAGGGATAGGGATAGGGATAGGAAGTATTTCTTCAGTCATAGAGTTGTCAGGAAGTGGAATAGTCTAGCAAGTGATGTTGTGGAGGCAGGAACCATACATAGCTTTAGGACGAGGTATGATAAAGCTCATGGAGCAGGGAGAGAGAGGACCTAGTAGCGGTCAGTGAAGAGGCGGGGCCAGGAGCTAAGTCTCGACCCCTGCAACCACAATTAGGTGAGTACACACACACACACACACACACACCTAACCAAGCACATAAAGAAACTAGAGAAAGTCCAAAGGTTTGCAACAAGACTAGTCCCGGAGCTAAGGGGTAAGGGAAATCGACCTGACGACACTGGAGGACAGGAAAGATAGGGGGGATATGATAACGACATATAAAATACTGAGAGGAAATGACAAGGTGGACAGAGACAGAATGTTCCAGAGATGGGACACAGCAACAAGGCGGCACAGTTGGAAGTTGAAGACTCAGATAAATCACAGGGATGTTAGGAAGTAATTCTTCAGTCACAGAGTGGTCAGAAAGTGGAATAGCTTAGGAAGTGATGTAGTGGAGGCAGGATCCATTCATAGCGTCAAGAAGAGGTATGATAAGGCTCAAGGCGAAGGGAGAGTGACCCAGTAGCGGCCAGTGAAGAGGCGGAGCCAGGAGCTATGAATCGACCCCTGCAACTACAACTAGGTAAGCACAACTAGGTGAGTACATACATACATACATGATAACCAGCACGGCTTCAGGGAAGGGAAATAATGCATCACAAACCTATTGGAGTTCTACGACAAGGTAAAAGAAGTAAGACAGAAGAGAGAGAGGGATGGGTAGACTGCATCTTCTTAGACTGCAAGGAGGCTTTCGACACAGTACCACACAAGAGACTGGTTGAAAACTAAAGGAGCAGGAAGGAATAGTAGGGAAAGTACTGCAATGGATCAGGGAATACCTGACAGGAAGGAAACAACGTGTGTTGGTACGAGACGAGGTGTCAGGGTGAGGTGTATATACCGAGTGGGGTTCCACAAGGGTCAGTCCTAGGTCCAGTGCTGTTTCTTGTTTATGTGAACGACATGACGGAAGGGATAGATTCAGAGGTGTCCCTGTTTGCAGACGATGTGAAGATGATGAGGAAATTACAAGCGAGCCATTATCTGGTAAGCCTACAAGAGGATCTAGACAGGCTACAAGCCTGATACAACAAATAGCTCGTGGAGATGAACTCCAGCAAGTGCAATGTTATGAAGCTTGGGGAAGGACAAAGAAGACCGCAGACGGAGTACAGCCTAAGAGGTCAAAGGCTGCAAAACTCACTCATGGAAAAGGATCTTGGAGTGAGCATCATACCGAGCACATCTCTTGAGGCGCACATCAACCAGATAACTGCTGCAGCATATGGTCGCCTGGCAAACCTGACGACACTGGAGGACAGGAGAAATAGGGGGTATATGATAACGACATATAAAGTACTGAGAGGAATTGCCAAGGTGGATAGAAACAAATTGTTTCAGAGATGGGACACAGCAACAAAGGGTCAAAGCTGGAAATTGAAAACTTCCAGATAAGGGGTCTGGCTCCATAGTAAAGTACTGTGGACTCTGATACAGAGTTTGCAGGCTCGAGTCCTGCTGTGGACGTAGAGATAATGAATGTAAATAAATTCGCCTGTCTGCGAATTGTTAGGCATTTCAAATCTCTTTCGTTGTCCACTGCATGTGTCAGGATTTGATGAAATAACTTTGAAAACAAGCCTAGTTCCCCGGGGTATAGGGAAACATCGTCTAGCTTCGGCTAGGCGCCAATACTTATGTGGGGTCTGGCTCAGTGGTAAAGTACTGATGACTCTGATACACAGTTTGCAGGTTCGAGTCAATGTAGAGACAATGTTTGTAAATAATTTCGCCTGTTTGCGAATTGTTAAATATATAGGTACCACCTCTAGAACTTTACTGGGAACCCTCATCCTCAGAGAAGACAATAAACGTACCTCAGGGAAAACTCGAGGTTCTCCCCGGAGCTGTTTGAATATTTTCTTCTCCTACCACCCCCTATATATGTTATATGAGTGCTTTATTAATATATATATATATATATATATATATATATATATATATATATATATATATATATATATATATATATATATATATATATATATATATTTTTTTATTAACACATCGGCCGATTCCCACCAAGGCAGGGTGGCCCGAAAAGAAAACTTTCATCATCATTCACTCCATCACTGTCTTGCCAGAGGGTGCTTTACACTACAGTTATAAAACTGCAACATTAACACCCCTCCTTCAGAGTGCAGACACTGTACTTCCCATCTCCAGGACTCAAGTCCGGCCTGCCGGTTTCCCTGAATCCCTTCATAAATGTTATTTTGCTTACACTCCAACAGCACGTCAAGTATTAAAAACCATTTGTCTCCATTCACTCCTATCAAATACGCTCACACATGCTTGCTGGAAGTCCAAGCCCCTCTCACACAAAACCTCCTTTACCCCCTCCCTCCAACCTTTCCTAGGCCGACCCCTACCCCGCCTTCCCTCCACTACAGATTTATACACTCTCGAAGTCATTCTGTCTCATTCCATTCTCTCTACATGTCCGAACCACCTCAACAACCCCTCCTCAGCTCTCTGGATAATAGTTTTGGTAATCCCGCACCTCCTCCTAATTTACAAACTCCGAATTCTCTCCATTATATTCACACCACACATTGACCTCAGACATGACATCTCCACTGCCTCCAGCCTTCTCCTCATTGCAACATTCATCACCCATGCTTCACACCCATATAAGAGTGTTGGTATAACTATACTCTCATACATTCCCCTCTTTACTTCCATGGACAAAGTTCTTTGTCTCCACAGACTCCGAAGTGCTCCACTCACCCTTTTCCCCTAATCAATTCTACGATTCACCTCATCCTTCATAGACCCATCTGCTGACATGTCCACTCCCAAATATCTGAATACATTCACCTCCTCCATACTCTCTCCCTCCAATCTGATATCCAATCTTTCGTCACCTAATCTTTTTGTTATCCTCATCACCTTACTCTTTCCTATATTCACTTTCAATTTTCTTCTTTTACACACCCTACCAAATTCATCCACCAACCTCTGCAACTTCTCTTCAGAATCTCCCAAAAGCACAGTGTCATCAGCAAAAAGCAAATGTGACAACTCCCACTTTGTATTTGATTCTTTATATTTTAACCCCACACCTCTTGCCAAGACCCTCGCATTCACTTCTCTTACAACCCCATCTAAAAATATATTGAACAACCACGGTGATATCACACATCCTTGTCTAAGGCCCACTTTTAGTGGGAAATAGTCCCCCTCCCTCCTACACACTCTAACATGAGCCTCACTATCCTCATAAAAACTCTTCACTGCTTTCAGTAACCTACCTCCAATTCCATACACCTGCAACATCTGCCACATTGCCCCCGTATCCACCCTATCATACGCCTTTTCCAAATCCATAAATGCCACAAAAACCTCTTTACCCTTATGTTTCACTGTAAACACTTGGTCTACACACCCCCTACCTTTCCTAAAGCCCCCTTGTTCATCTGCTATCCTGCTTTCTGTCTTACTCTTAATTCTTTCAATAATAAATCTACCATACACTTTACCAGGTACACTCAACAGACTTATTCCCCTATAATTTTTGCACTCTCTTTTGTCCCCTTTGCCTTATACAAAGGAACAATACACGCTCTCTGCCAATCCCTAGGTACCTTACCCTCTTCCATACATTTATTAAATAATAGCACCAACCACTCCAAAACTATATCCCCACCTGCTTTTAACATTTCTATCTTTATTCCATCAATCCCAGCTGCCTTACCCCCTTTTATTCTACCCACTGCCTCACGAACTTCCCCCACACTCACAACTGGCTCTTCCACATTCCTACAAGATGTTATTCCTTCTTCCCCTATACACGAAATCACAGCTTCCCTGTCTTCATCAACATTTAACAACTCCTCAAAATATTCCCTCCATCTTCCCGATACCTCTAACTCTCCATTTAATAACTCTCCTCTCCTATTTTTAACTGTCAAGTCTATTCGTTCCCTAGGCTTCCTCAACTTATTAATCTCACTCCAAAACTTTTTCTTATTTTCAACAAAATTTGTTGATAACATCTCACCCACTCTCTCATTTGCTCTCTTTTTACATTGTTTCACCACTCTCTTAACCTCTCTTTTTCTCTCCATATCCTCTTCCTTCCTTGCATCACTTCTACTTTGTAAAAACCTCTCATATGCTAACTTTTTCTCCCTTACTACTCTCTTTACATCTTTATTCCACCAATCGCTCTTCTTCCCTCCCGCACCCACTCGCCTGTAACCACAAACTTCTGCTATATATATATATATATATATATGTCGTGTCGATTAGGTAAAACTTGCGATTTTGGCTTAAATAGCAATGCTCACCTTGCCATATAAGACAAGTGAAAATTTGTGTATGCAATAATTTCGCCAAAATCATTCTGAACATAACGAAAAAAATATATTTCATTGTGTTTGTTTATTATTAAATTAAAGTTAACGTATCTAAAATATATTTAGTTGGGTTAGGCTAAATTAAATTGCGCTTGTTGTAATAAGGTTAGGTAGATTTTCAAAGTTTCTCTTGGTTCAAAATTATAAATTCTTATATTAACATAAATGAAAAAAATATATCTTTAAACGTTTCTGTGAAAATTTTAGAAAGGTCTTAATTTTAGATGAGTTCTTGCTAATTGACCAGTTTTACCTAATCGGCACGACATATATATATATATATATATATATATATATATATATATATATATATATATATATATATATATATATATATACAATACAGTCGCAGACAGGTCATCTCTGTAATGCAAAACAAGCCATAGAGTATGGAAAACATTACCTCAAGATTTTTCACACTCTCATGCTTCGTCAGGAGCTATGCAATGTTGCAAGACTTGGTGAATGGCAAATTCTCTCAGAGGTAAGGTAGTGTGTCTGACGCTTGTCCATCCCGCAGGAAAGAGAGAGAGAGTCAGGCGCCAGTCACCCACACACATCCTATCTCCTAACCCCTATTTGGGGTAGGGGAGGACCCTTCGCATTTTACATAAAGCAAGTTACTGAATAATATGAACAAGTGACAGTCTGTCCAAACCCGCATCTAATCGCTATCAACTAGTCTAGTGCCATGTGCACAATGTTATATAAGCCAGTGCCAGGTTTACGTGTGAAAGGTGGAGACAGGCTCCTCCGATCGTCTTCAAAATTTGAACAGACATTTATGCTACTTAGAACGGTATCAAACATCAATGGCTGATGCATCGTATGACATAAATGTTACGTTTCATGAGTTTTGGTTGTGTAGACACAAATTTTGTTCGATTCTGTGCGATTAATGAAAAATGAATTTTCTGGTTAGCATGAAACTTTTCATGCTATTGTGTGTTCCTCATAGGAAACGAATCTCTTGACACTTGGCTGGTAGGCTATCATTTGCCATTTTTATGAATTAAATTGATTTTTGCGAAATAATTAGAGAATGTCTCTTCTTAACAGATATAAGTTACAGTGTTTGACTCTTTTTATTCAAAGTTAAATCAACTTAATGTTGGTTTATGTGTCTATAACAGTGTGTGCCCTCAAGACTATTCTTAATCATTGTTATATATGTTATGTACACTAGGCTTACATAAAACTTGCTTAGTTTCCTTCCAAAAAGCTGTTCAATCCAGCTTAGAGAAAAATTTGCAGTGATTGGGACCTACACAGTATTTTTTTTGGAGCAAACTGGAAAAATTTAAATACTACTTTTCATGGGATAATTTCTTAATGTCTCATCTGTTAAGCTTCAAGTTTTTTATGCTCATAACTTGATACTGCAGCTTCTTAGCGGCTTCAAGCTTAATGTACTTGTTATTTTAGGATATTGGTCTCTTTGAAAGGTTTGAATTAGATTTTGACTGTATTTGTTCTAATTTTCAATCTTTATTAAGGAAATTTGGATATGAGGACTTATTAATTCATTTTCTGATTCCTTTCAAATCTTCAACAACAATAACAACAACAACACATTAATAATAATAATAATAATAATAATAATAATAATAATAATAATAATAATAATAATAATAATAATAATAATGATAATACTAATAATATCTTTATTTCTTATGTTCTACAAATACATGTACAAGGCATGCAGTCCTAGCTGACATCAATGACATACTACTATATAGAAAGTCGCTTGTTATGCAGAGCATTTCGGGCAAATTAGATCAATTTTGTCCCAGGATATGACTCACACCAGACGACTAACACCCAGGTACTTATTTTACTGATAGGTAAATAGGGACAGCAGGTGTCTTAAGGAAATACGTCCTAATGTTTCCACCCGTACAGGGGATCAAACCACGGACGTCAGTGTTTGAGCTGATTGCGCTGTCAATCAAGCTACTTGACACCAATGTTTAACTGCATTATCAACTTATGCCGCACACTGCACTATTCCAACCGCGTGTATTAAGGCACTGAAGACCGGAGTTATGCAATACAGGGATACCTTCCTCGGATCACGCAGCCACCAAAATACATCTGATTATTATTATCACCTTCATGGGGAGAAAGCTCTGTTAGGAGGGGGTCAAACTGGGCTTAATTAAAGAGAAAAAGGGTAGTTCCAATTCTTTATATTAAGAGCCCTTCCATTCACCTCCCTTGAAGGGAGTGTCGGGAGTATTAAGTGCGATCTTCTCCATTAATTTACATATACCATTAAAGTTTATCCATGGAAGTTTCTGAACCAGTTGACGCTTGGCACTTTCTTACATGTTTATGTACAAACTTTGTCAAGAGTTACTAGGCAGTGCTTCGCTCGTCTGTTTTGTCTTTTGACATCTCGTTTGAAAGAAATTTCAGCTCTTGGAATGGTTATAAATTCAAGGTAGATGAGATAATAAATGTTTCAATTACTTTATTCACCAGACACATGGTAGGTTATGGGACCGACGTTGCGACCACATAGTTTTTCCTGTGTCAAATAAATGAAGAAAGAGATCGCTGCATAGTTGTGCAGAATATTGTTCGCGTCTCTCATACCAGTTCTGTTTAGAGTACAATAAATGGCCACCTTCGTGGAAACAAGGAAATTGTAGTTTTAATTCTCTATTGGAGGACCCGTTAGCGGCCGGAATCTTTAGGTTATTGCCGCTGCTGTCAGTTACTAAATATGTACGAGGATGTAATAAATTACAGCCTTGTTACGTATCACTTGTTATTTGACGGACATGATTTCAGGGACCGTCGCTCCGCAGGTAATGTCTTCTTTAACTCCACTGTGTCATAGTCACTTGTTGAAGAAACAATAAATTTTGTTGAGACTTTGGACACTGCTGACATCTTGGATGTCATAAGCCATCACAATACTGAACAGGGGTTCCCTACCTATGGTGCAAGCACCCCCAGAGGGCGCCAGATGGCATTTCAGGGGGTGTGACAAAGAGTCCTAATGAAAAGCAGAATTTCTTATATTTTACTAATTTCTGATTCAAAAATTAGAAATTTGACTTCTTCATCTTTAAATGTGATATTACTTTTGTAAGAGGTGAAACATTTAACATTTGCTAGTGGTGCGGGGCTTAGAAAAGGTTGGGAACTCTAGCGTGGAGTGCCATCAAGTTGGTAAAAACTAGTCTGTAAATAATGATTAACACTACTGTATATTTTGCCTGCCAGGGCATGCAAAATATACAGTAATTTAAATGGGTCAAGGTCAGGTGCTGCATGTGGTCGAGGCTAAATGATGGGTGTGTTCTTTTTGGGCAGGATGTGTCTAATGGGAACATCTGAGATCATAAAATTGCCAGAATTCTGTGTGATTGTATTGGTAAATAACTTGAGGTACTTATGTATAAAGGAAGAGGGTTGAAAATTTTAGGTCCCATATAGGGACTAATCTCTCTAGAATTTTTCGGATGTAAATTATGACGTATCTTTCTCGCCTTGCTCCAGGAAGTTCAGTTCAAGGGACATTAGGCACTCCCAGTAACTTAGGTGCTTGACTGAAATTTTACAGACAGTGAACATTCTCTACATATTCTTCAGTTCTGCGATTTTGCCTGCCTTAAAATGTGGTATTACACCATGATCACACTTGTGTGGTATTACACCATGATCACACTTGTGTGGTATTACACCATGATCACACTTGTGTGGTATTACACCATGATCACACTTGTCGAAGGCTTTTGCAAAGTCTGTGTATACATACTACTTTTGCATTTTTTTTCTTTCAGTGCATCCAATACCATGTTGCAATGGTCAGGCAATTACGAGAGGCATGAGAGACCTGCTCTAAAAATATGCTGCACTGAGTCCTGCAATTATTGTTTAGATACTGTGCTACTAAAAACTCTTACCAAGATTTCGATAATGCGGGACGTCAGTTATATCGGTCTATAGTATATTTTGAAGTTCCTCTGGAGCCACGTTTGTGTAGTTGGGCCATATTCTGTGGGATGATACCTGTATTCCTGTGATAGTCTTTTGAGTGCGATTGTTGATGAATAAAGAGGTCCAAGAGTCTGGGTCTGGGGCAGAGTGCATGGGTTTATGTACACTCACTGGCTTTGGCTGATGTAATATTTTTTTTTTTTAGATATTGACTCCTGGTTCACCTCAAGGTGACCACTCCCCCTAGGTGATCAGCACTGGCGTATAGTACCATGTTGACTCCTGGTCCTAGTCTGGGTCACCCCAAGGTGACCACTCACCCTAGGTGATCAGCACTGGCATATAGTACCATGTTGACTCCTGGTCCTAGCCTGGGTCACCCCAAGGTGACCACTCACCCTAGGTGATCAGCACTGGCGTATAGTACAATCTAGCATACAATGAAAAAATAAGTGTGTAAATTTAAATACTACATAGAAAGGCACTAGGTGCTAGTCGAACGTAATTTTATTTTTACATTAAAATGAACGATATTCTAATTCTTGTCACATGTTTGATCCACTCCTAATTAGTCACTTAACTTTAAATTTGTTCAGTTCAGCTTAAAGTTGTGGTGAGAATGTGACTGTACTTCGTTATAACATCACTTTTTAAAAGATCAACTATTAGCTTTCACAAGCTGAAGATTGGAATAACAAATATAAAAAAGAGCAAATATAGAAAATATAAAAAATATAATTTTCCCTAAATGTCAGTATGTTATATGTTGTAACAGAAGTGACAGAAGCAATGTTTAAATAATTAGTAAATAAAAATAAAATGAAACGAGACCCAAACAAGCAATTTTTTTTTTTTTTTAAATAAACCCATGATAAAATATTTGTATAAAAATAATAGTATTGTTGGACTTTTCTTTGCTGCTCTTAAAGATTAAATTCAATTCGACTGACGGGTATCGATCGAGGGGACTTACCAGGTCTTTGAGGTGTCAACGGGTGAGGGAGATATGAGGGGAAGATGCAGAGAGGAGAGGGGAGAGGAAAGGGTGGAACAGTATAGTTGAAAAGGTTAGGGGAGAGAGAGAAAGAGAGGGAGAGAGAGAGAGAGAGAGAAAGAGAGAAATGAAACAGAAGACCTTGCAGTCTGTATCAAAGTTATTTGCCAATAAAAGCTGAACTACCACCTTTTTTGTTGTCAAGAGAGATGAGGTCAGGATAGTAAAACAGAAAAGTGAGAGAGCGGGAGGGAGAGAGAGAGAGAGAGAGAGAGAGAGAGAGAGAGAGAGAGAGAGAGAGAGAGAACGTGTGCACGTGTATCCATCCAGGAAAGGTACATGCAAGAGCTCAAGTTCCGTTGTAACGTAAAGGTGATATAACCAGAGTATGTGTGTGTGTGTGTGTGTGTGTATTTGTGCGTGTGTGTGTGTGTGTACTCACCTATATGTGGTTGCAGGTGTCAATTCATAGCTCCTGGCCCCGTCTCTTCGCTGGTCGCTAATAGGTCCACTCTCTCCCAGCTCCAAGAGCCTTATTGTACCTTTTCTTAAAGCTATGCATAGATTGTTCCACTTCCTAACAACTCCAAGGCCGAAGAAATACTTCCTAACATCCCTATGATTCGTCTGAGTTTTCAACTCCCAGTTGTGCTATTTTGTTGCTATTTCCCACCTCTGCAACATTCTGTCCATGTTCACCTTGTCAATTCCTCTCAGTATTTTGTACGTCATCATATCCCCCCTCCCTATATCTCCTATCCTCCGGTATCTTCAGGTTGAGTTCCCTTAACCTCTCCTCGTTAGACATGACCCTTAACTCCGGTACTAGTCTTGTTGCAAAGCTTTGCAATTTCTCTAATATTCTGACGTGCTTAACCAGGTATGAGTTCTATACTGGTGCTGCGTACTCCAATATACGCCTGACGTACACGGTGTATACTGTATGTCTAAACGGTATTCTTAGGTTTTCCAGGCCCCCATATGCTACAGTAGTTATTTGGTTGATGAGTCTTGGGGGATGTGCTCGATATGATGCTCACCCCAAGATCCTTTTCCTTGAATGAGGTTTGCAGCCTTTGACCTCCCTAGCTTGTACTCCATCTGCGGTCTACCTACCTGGAGTCTACCTGGAGGGCATTCCGGGGATCAACGCCCCCGCGGCCCGGTCCACGATCTGGCCTGCCGGTGGATCAGGGCCTGATCAACGAGGCTGTTACTGCTGGCCGCACGTAGTCCAACGTAAGAACCACAGCCTGGCTGATCCGGCACCGACTTTAGGTGTCTGTCCAGCTCCCTCTTGAAGACAACCAGGGGTCTACTGGTAATACCCCTTATGGCTGGTGGGAGGCTGGTGAACAGTCTCGGTTCAAAGAAGAAGACCTTCCCCAAGTTTCATAACTTTGCACTTGTTGGGGTTAGACTCCAGGACCCATCAATCAGACCAAGCTTGCAACTTGTCCAGATCCTTTTGTTGTCTTTTCTGATCCTTGTCCACGTATTGTTCTCATTAGTTTCACGTCGTTTGTGATCAGGGACACCTCTAACTCTGTCCCTTCTGTCACGTCATTCACATAGACAAGAAACAGTACCAGCCTTAGGACCGACTCTTGTGGAACCCTACTTGACACATGCGCCCACTCTGACACGTCGTCATATACCATCACTCTTTGTTTCCTTTTTGTCAGCTATTCCCTGATCCATTTCAGTGCTTTTCCTGATATTTCTTTCTCCTCTAGCTTTTAACCAGTCTCTTGTGCGGTACTGTGTAAAAAGCGTTCTTACGGTCCAAGAAAATGCAGTCTACCCATCCGACTCTCTCCTGTCTTGCTTCTGTTACCTTACCAGCAGGTTTGTGAAGCAGGACTTTTCATTCCTGAAGCAGTGTTGGTTTTCATGTAATAGCCTACGCCTTTTTAGGTGTGTGTACTCACCTATTTGTGGTTGCAGGGGTCGATACATAGCTCCTGTGTGTGTGTGTGTGCTTGTGTTTGTGTGTATGTGTGTGTGTGTGTACTCACCTAATTGTACTCACCTAATTGAGGTTGCACGGGTCGAGACTCAGCTCCTGGCCCCGCCTCTTCGCTGTCCGCTACTGGGTCTCTGCTCTCCCTGCTCCATGAGCTTTATCATACCTTGTCTTAAAACTATGTGTGTGTGTGTGTGTGAGTGTGTGTGTGTGCGTGCATGTGTGTGTGTGTGCGTGCATGTGTGTGTGTGTGCATGTGTGTGTGTGTGTGTGCTCCTGGCCACGCCTCTTCATTGGCCGCTACTGGGTCACTCTCCCTGCGCCATGAGCTTTTTCATACTAAAGCTATGTATGGAACCTGCATCCACTACATCACTTTCCAAACTATTCCACTTCCCGACCACTCTGTGACTGAAGAAATACTTCCTAACATCCCTGTGATTCATCTGAGTCTTCAACTTCCAACTGTGTCCCCTTGTTGCTGTGTCCCATCTCTGGAACATTCTGTCTCTGTCCACCTTGTCAATTCCTCTCGGTATTTTAGATGTCGTTATCAAGTCCCCCCTATCTCTCCTGTCCTCCAGTGTCGTCAGGTCGATTTCCCTTAACCTCTCCTCGTAGGACATACCCCTTAACTCCGGGACTAGTCTTGTTGCAAAGCTTTGCACTTTCTCTAGCTTCTTTACGTGCTTGTCTAGGTGTGGGTTCCAAACTGGTGCTGCATACTCCAGTATGGGCCTAACGTACACAGTGTACAGGGTCCTGAACGATTCTTTATTAAGATGTCGGAATGCTGTTCTTAGGTTTGCTAGGCGCCCGTATGCTGCAGCAGTTATTTGGTTGATGTGCGCCTCAGGAGATGTGCCTGGTGTTATACTCACCCCAAGATCTTTTTCCTTGATTGAGGTTTGTAGTCTCTGGCCCCCTAGACTGTACTCCGTCTGCGGTCTTGTTTGCCCTTCCCCAATCTTCATGACTTTGCACTTGGTGGGGTTGAACTCCAGGAGCCAATTGCTGGACCTGACTTGCAGTCTGTCCAGATCCCTTTGTAGTTCTGCCTGGTCCTCGTCCGATTGAATTCTTCTCATCAACTTCACATCATCTGCAAACAGGGACACTTTGGAGACTATTCCTTCCGTCATGTGTGTGTGTGTGTGTGTGTGTGTGTGTGTGTGTGTGTGTGTGTGTGTGTGTATGTGTGTGTGTGTGTATGTGTGTGTGTGTGTGTGTGTGTGTGTGTGTATGTGTGTGTGTGTGTGTATGTGTGTGTGTGTGTGTGTGTGTGTGTGTGTGTGTGTGTGTGTGTGTGTGTGTGTGTGTGTGTATGTGTGTGTGTGTGTGCGAGAGAGAAGAGGAAGTGTTAATCCTTTAGCTGGGGAACAGGGGTAAATTTTTTACTGTCTCTCTTCCCCTTTTCATCACTATCTCTTCCTCGGTTCCTTACCCTTCTCCGTCTTTATACCGCCTTCCTTCCCCACTTTCCATCCATTACCTTCCCATTAAATTCTCTCTCTCTCCCTCTCTTACCTATACATCAATTATCTTCCTCCTCATTCATGCCTGCCTTTCCCCACCGTCGCCAGTCATCTTCATTACTTCACTTCTCCTTCCCTCTTCTTTATTCTCCTACCTGTGGTGTTACCTCCGCCATTACTTCCTCCAATTTACAATCCCTCCTCCTTTCCCACAATCTTCTCCATCTCACACACATCGTCCCTCCATCGCCCTCCCTCCCTCCCTCCCTCCAACACTCACCGCTCGCAGCATGGATGGAGTGAAGCAGAGGGAGGAGCTCTTCCTGGGTAGCAGTGGACGTAGGTTGGTAGGTCGCTGCTGCGTCTGTGTGGGTGTGGTGGGCGCCAGGGGACACGCTGGGGAGTGGTTCAGAGGCTTGTATTCAGGCTGGTAGGGCTCCAGCATCCTGATCTTACCCCACCTGTTGATACAGCACATCAGAGATGATGATTATTATTATCATTATTATTACTGTGGTTATAAGAATAATATACTACTACTACTACTACTACTACTACTACTACTACTACTACTACTACTACTACTACTACTACTACTACTACTACTACTACTACTACTACTACTACTACTACTACTACTACTATACTATAATATACTAATAATAATAATAATAATAATAATAATAATAATAATATATATTATTATTATTATTATTATTATTATTATTATTATTATTATTATTATTATTATTATTATTATTATCATTATTATTAAGATGTTAAATTCAGGGAAGGTTTTATTGGTACGTTTCTTTTTAAAAAAATATTGGAGATATCAGCAATGTGCTGCTACCCTATTCTATATGATAGTTACACAGTGCGAACAAAAACTAGCTATTTTTACCCAGTCATATTCCATCAGGCAGGATGGTGCTCACTCAAGGTGTTGAAATCCGTCAGCTTGGCCTGGTAGACCTCAGTGGGGCATTGAGGATATCGTCAAGAATTCTAAGAGCAAAAGTTTATCACCTACCGGATCTTCAGAGGTTTCCTTCCATCCTATCCAATACACAGGAGATATGGTTTTTTTTTTATGAAGTATCCCCAGTAACGTTACACTCTCAGGGTAAAGCCTTTATTATGTGCAGAGAAAACAGAAGATCGAGTCAACCAAACTGTTTTTAGGAAAGTCATTAATGAAGATGTCTGCCCGCACTTCTACTAACATCATGATTTAAAGGAGACATAATAAGTGGTTTCTTCCTTTGGACACTTATAGTTTGCGATGATGATCTGTTGAAAGCTGAGATAACCTTCAGTGGCCTCAAATTTCCTCTCCACATAAAATTTTCACTGTAAACGAAATGCCACTCAGATACTGAATACTGCCAGAACTTAAAAAGTAATACTGAACGCAGAGTCATCTTATCCACTGGGGTCATAACAATTACAGTCTCTCCTATCCTTCACAAAGCCAACATTTGATGTAGCTGTAATTACTTCCAGGACAGAGACATCACAAGATCCTCCACATCATTGGAGAAATTGCCCTACGCCTACCTGCCTACAACACCACTGATGTTTGCGTACAGTGACGTAACTTCCGTGGTCATGAAATGGTGTGGGAGAAACCTATACAGTTATTTCTTGAAAATAGTTAAAATGAACACAGACACATAATCTTTGTACAGGTCTGAGCTTTGCTCAGACCTGTACAAAGATTTGTTAAGTTATACCATGAATTAAAGAAAGATCCTGGACTTCACCTTACGAAACAGACAAAGCAAATGCGTTAGTAGTTATGGACAAGGTAGATTATAGTGGAAAAATAAACATGGTATTAGAAGACTGGGGAACTTAGGTGCCCCTTAAGAAGCACTGTTGTCTTGTTTCCAGGAACGTGATCAATCCCGCCCTTGACGGTGACAGTTGCACCAGTAAACACTTCCCTATATTTAGTGTCTTACCATCTGTCGGCAAGTTGTGCCTTACTTCTGTATACATTCTAAATGTCAGCTTATTCACCATTGCAATGGGGGCGGGAAAGGAACACTCTGGTGAAGGGCTCTTGTTCCAAGAAACTAGAGTTACTCTTCCCTTCCCTGGACTTATCCTGATTGTTACCTATATCCTAAGCTGTGAATAACCTCAATGGGTTTAGCGCTTCTCCATAAATTAAACAATAAAAAAGATATTAAATATACTGGGAATCCCTAGTCTTGTAGGAGTTACATAGCGCCTGAGGGTGGAACGTAATCAGGTTTAATCCAAGGAAGAGGAAGATAATTCCCATTCCTTGGATCAGTGGACATCACCAGCGTCAAGGATTACATGAGAAAAGATTCTCACTGACTTTTGATTTGCAAAAATTGTTGCTTGTACACAAGACCATCATAAATACCTCCAATTTCTCAAGTGCTGTCAAACCCTTACGGGTTTAATGCTTACCAGTAAATATAATTCTAATAATAATATAATCTTAGGGTGAAATAATGGGAACAATATACAGTGTATAACTAATTTTAAAACAAATTATTTGCATTGCCAATAATATTTAAACACAGGAGCACGAGAAGGCAGTGACAAATTTGCATATTTTCCTGATGGCAGTTTAGACATTTATGTAATAAAGAAGCCATGTACACCTGTCCAGTGGTGTCACAT
>WNWK01011159.1:0-65999 GCA_009830355.1 Cherax destructor | reverse complement strand
TCACCACACTTCTCACACACCACACACGTCTCACACACCACCACACTTCTCACACACCACCACACGTCTCACACACCACACACGACTCACACACCACACACGTCTCACACACCACCACACGTTTCACACACCATACACGTCTCACACACCACCACACGTTTCACACACCATACACGTCTCACACACCAAACACGACTCACACACCACAGGACAGAGGAGAAGCAGGAGATTGTATAGTAGGAACACTTCAGTCCGGAGGTCCAAAGGTGATAATTGCAGTGATGTATAACCCACCACAGAACAGCAGGAGGCCAAGGCAAGAGTATGATGAGAGTAATAGAGCGATGGTTGACACACTGGCCGAATTTGCCAGAAGGGCTCATGCAAGCAGGGCGAAGCTACTGATCATGGGTGACTTCAACCATAAGGAAATCGATTGGGAGAACTTAGAA
Source organism: Cherax destructor (assembly GCA_009830355.1). Lineage (NCBI taxonomy): Eukaryota > Metazoa > Arthropoda > Malacostraca > Decapoda > Parastacidae > Cherax > Cherax destructor. The sequence continues at coordinate 65,547 of WNWK01011159.1, read as the reverse complement.
CCACATGGTGGCCAAGAAACATGGAGGGCTAAAATGATGGAGGTGGTACTGGAAAATCTCATGTACCAACATGTAAGGACACTACCAGAGGAGAGGAGAGGATGAACCAGCGAGACTGGACCTAGTATTCACCCTGAGTAGCGCAGATATTGAGGACATCACACATGAAAGCCACCTTGGGGCCAGTGATCATATGGTTCTAAGCTTCGACTACATAGTAGAGTTACAAGTGGAGGGGAAGCAGGAAGGGCTGCAAGAATGAAGCCAAACTATAAGAAGGTGACTACGTGGGCATGAGGAACTTCCTGCACGGAGTTCAGTGGGACAGAGAGCTGGCAGGAAGTCGGTAAACGAGATGATGGAATATACGACAACAATTTGCAAGGAAGCTGAGGAGAGGTTTATACCGAAGGGTAACAGGAAAAGCGAAAAAGCCAGGATGAGCCCATGGTTCACCCAAAGGTGCAGGGAAGCCAAAACCAAGTGTGCCAGGGAATGGAAGAAGTATAGAAGGCAAAGGACCCAGGAGAATAAGGAGAGCAGTCGTAGAGCCAGAAATGAATATGCACAGGTAAGAAGGGAGGCCCAAAGACAATACGAGAATGACATAGCAGCGAGCAAAATCTGACCCAAAGCTGTTGTACAGCCACATCAGGAGGAGAACAACAGTCAAGGACCAGGTGATCAGGCTGAGGAAGGACGGAGGGAGGTCAAAGAAATGACCACGAAGTGTGTGAGGAGCTCAACATGAGATTCAAAGAGGTGTTCACAGAGGAAATAGAAGGGCCTCCAGAAAGGAGGAGAGGTAGGGTACACCATCAGGTGCTGGACACAATACACACAACTGAGGAGGAAGTGAAGAGGCTACTAAGTGAGCTAGATACCTCAAAGGCGATGGGGCCGGATAACATTTCTCCATGGGTCCTGAGAGAGTGAGCAGAGGAGCTATGTGTACCCCTAACAACAATCTTCAACACGTCTATCGAAACAGGGCAACTACCTGAGGCATGGAAGACAGCAAATATAGTTCCAATTTTTAAAAAGGGAGACAGAAATGTAGCACTAAACTACAGACCAGTGTCACTGATATGTATAGTATGCAAGGTCATGGAGAAGATTATCAGGAGAAGAGTGGTGGAGCACCTAGAAAGGAATGAGCTAATCAACGACGGCCAACACGGTTTCAGGGACGGGAAATCCTGTGTCACAAACCTACTGGAGTTCTATGACAGGGTGACAGCAGTAAGACAAGAGAGAGAGGGGTGGGTAGATTGCATATTCTTGGACTGTAAGAAGGCGTTTGACACAGTCCCACACAAGAGATTAGTGCAGAAGCTGGAGGACCAGACAGGGATAACAGGGAAGACACTACAATGGATCAGGGAATACCTGTCAGGAAGACAGCAGCGAGTCATGGTCCGTGGCGAGGTGTCAGAGTGGGCGCCGGTGACGAGTGGGGTTCCACAGGGGTCAGTCCTAGGACCGGTGCTGTTTCTGGTATTTGTGAACGACATGACGGAAGGAATAGACTCCGAAGTGTCCCTGTTTGCAGATGATGTGAAGTTGATGAGAAGAATTCAATCGGACGAGGACCAGGCAGAACTACAAAGGGATCTGGACAGGCTGCAAGCCTGGTCCAGCAATTGGCTCCTGGAGTTCAACCCCACCAAGTGCAAAGTCATGAAGATTGGGGAAGGGCAAAGAAGACCGCAGACAGAGTACAGTCTAGGGGGCCAGAGACTACAAACCTCAAACAAGGAAAAAGATCCTGAGGCGCACATCAACCAAATAACTGCTGCAGCATACGGGCGCCTAGCAAACTTAAGAACAGCATTCTGACATCTTAATAAAGAATCGTTCAGGACCCTGTACACTGTGTACGTTAGGCCCATACTGGAGTATGCAGCACCAGTTTGGAACCCACATCTAGCCAAGCACGTCCCGGATCTAAGGGATATGTCCTACGGGGAGAGGTTAAGGGAAATCGACCTGACGACACTGGAGGACAGGAGAGATAGGGGGGACATGATAACGACATATAAAATACTGAGAAGAATTGACAAGGTTGACAGAGACAGAATGTTCCAGAGATGGGACACAGCAACAAGGGGACACAGTTGGAAGTTGAAGACTCAGATGAATCACAGGGATGTTAGGAAGTATTTATTCAGTCACAGAGTGGTCGGGAAGTGGAATAGCTTGGGAAGCGATGTAGTGGAGGCAGGATCCATTCATAGCTTTAAGAAGAGGTATGATAAAGCTCATGGCGCATTGAGAGTGACCCAGTAGCGGCCAGTGTAGAGGTGGGGCCAGGAGCTATGTCTCGACCCCTGCAACCACAACTAGGTGAGTACACACGTCTCACACACACCCACACGTCTCACACACCACCACACGTCTCACACACCACACACGTCTCACACACCACCACACATCTCACACACCACCACACGTCTCACACACCACACACGCCTCACATACCACACGTCTCACTCACCACACACGTCTCACCACACACGTCTCACACACCACAAACGTCTCACAACCCACACGTCACACACCACACGTCTCATACACCACACGTCTAACACACCACACGTCTCACACACCACATGTCACACACCACATGTCTCACACACCACACACGAATCACACACCACACGTCTCACACACCACATATGTCACACACACCACACACGTCACACACATCACACACGTCTCACACACCACACACGTCACACACACCACACACGTCTCACACATCACATGTCACACACACCATACGTCTCACACATCATACACGTCTCACACACCACACGTCTCACGCATCACACGTTCACACAACAGTAACACACACACACACGTCACACAATCACACACGTTCACACACACACAGTCACACACACACGTCTACACACACATGTCACACACACCACACGTCTCACACACACACACGTCTCACCCACCACACGTCTCACACACACAGTCTCAACACCACACACGTCTCACTCACCACACACGTCTCACACACCACACACGTCTAACACACCACACGTCACACACCACACACCTCTCACACACCACAAACGTCTCACACACAACACGTCTCACACACCACACGTCTCACACACCACACACGAATCACACCACATTCTCACACACACTTCCACACACACGTCACACACACCACGTACACCATCAGTCACACATCACACAGTCACACACACCAATCCCACACACCGTCTCACACCAAACACATCACACACACACGTCTACACCCCACCACTCACACTCACCGTCTCACACACCAGTCAACACACGTCTCACACACCACACGTCTCACACACCACCACACATCTCACATACCACCACACATCTCACATACCACCATACGTCTCACACACCACACACGTCTCACACACCACATGTCTCACGTACCACACACGTCTCACACACCACACACGTCTCACACACCACACGTTCACACACCACAGTCTCACACCACAGTCACACACCACACGTCTCACACACCAAACGTCACACACACCACACGTCTCACACACCACACATGTCTCACGTACCACACACGTCTCACACACCACACACGTCTCACACACCACACGTTACACACACCACACATGTCTCACAACCCACACGTCACACACCACACGTCTCACACACCACACGTCACACACACCACACGTCTAACACACTACACACGTCTCACACACCACACGTTTCACACACCACACACGTCACACACCACTTACGTCTCACACACCACACACGTCTCACACACCACACACGTCTGACACACCACACGTCTCACACACCACACGTCTCACACACCACACACATCACACACCACACGTCTCACACACCACACACATCACACACCACACGTCTCACACACCACATGTCTCACACACAACTCGTTTCACACACCACATGTATAACAGGAAGGGCACTGGAATGGATCAGGGAATACCTCACAGGGAGGCAACAACGGGTCATGGTGCGTGATGAGGTATCACAGTGGGCGCCTGTGACGAGCGGCGTACCGCAGGGGTCAGTCCTAGGACCAGTGTTATTCTTGGTAAATGTAAACGACATGACGGATGGGATAGACTCAGAAGTGTCTCTGTTCGCAGATGATGTGAAATTAATGAGGAGAATCACATCGGAAGAGGACCAAGCAGGACTTCAAACATACCTGGACAAGCTTGACATCTGGTCTAGCAACTGGCTTCTTGAATTCAATCCCACCAAATGCAAAGTCATGAAGATCGGAGAAGGACAAAGAAGACCGCTGACAGAGTACAGGCTAGGTGGACAAGGGCTACAAACCTCGGCAAAGGAGAAAGACCTTGGGGTGAGTATAACGCCAAGTACGTCTCCGGAGGCACACATCAACCAGATAACTGCGGCAGCATATGGGCGACTGGCAAACCTAAGATTAGCGTTCCGTTACCTAAACAAGGAATCGTTCAAGACACTGTACACCGTGTACGTCAGGCCCATACTAGAATATGCAGCACCAGTCTGGAACCCACACCTGGTCAAGCACGTAAAGAAACTAGAGAAAGTGCAAAGGTATGCGACAAGGCTAGTTCCACAACTCAGGGGTCTGTCCTATGAAGAAAGGTTGAGGGAAATAGGACTAACAACACTGGAGGAAAGAAGGGTCAGAGGAGAAATGATAACGACATACAAAATACTGCGGGGAATCGACAAGGTAGACAGGGACAGGATGTTCCAGAGAGGGAACACAGAAACAAGGGGACACAACTGGAAGCTGAAGACTCAGATGAGTCAAAGGGATGTTAGGAAGCATTTCTTCAGCCACAGAGTAGTCAGGAAGTGGAATAGTCTAGAGAAAGATATAGTGGAGGCAGGAACCATACATAGTTTTAAGACGAGGTATGATAGAGCTCATGGAGCAGGGAGAGCTCTACCCAGTAGCGGACAGCGAAGAGGCGGGGCCAGGAGCTGAGTCTCGAACCCTGCAACCACAATTAGGTGAATTAGGTGAGTACACCACACACATCACACACCACGCGTCTCACACACCACACACATCACACACACCACACACGTCACACACACCACACGTCTCACACACCACACACGTGTCACACACCACACACGTCTCACTCACCACACACGTGTTACACACCACACACGTCTCACAAACCACACACATCTCACTCACCACACACGTCTCAATCACCACACACGTCTCACACACCACAAACTTCGCTACACACCACCACACGTCTCACACAAAACACGCCTCACACGTCTTACATACCACACAAGTCTCACACACCACACACGTCACACACGTCTCACACACCACACACGTCACACACATCACACACGACTCACACACCACACGTCTCACACACCACACACGTCTCACATATGACGTACGTCTCACACACCACCACACGTTTCACACTCTACACGTCTCACACACCATACACGTCTCACATACACCACACGTCTCACACACCACACACGTCCCACACATCACACACGACTCACACACCACATGTCTCACACACCACACACGTCTCACATATGACGTACGTCTCACACACCACCACACGTCTCACACTCCACACGTCTCACACAATACACACGTCTCACAAACCACATGTCTCACACACCACACGTCACACACACCTCAGAGGTCACACAAACCATACACGTCTCACACACTACACACGTCTCACACATCACACGTCTCTCACACCACATGTCACACACACCACACGTCTCACATACACCACACGTCTCACACACCACACACGTCTCACACACCACACGTCTCACACATCACACGTCCCACACACCACACGTCTCACACATCACACGTCCCACACACCACATGTCTCACACACCACACACGAATCACACACCTCAGTGGTCACACAAACCATACACGTCTCACACACCACACACGTCACACAGGTCTCACACACCACACGTCAGGCTCCATACAACACACTGAAGCTCCATACAACACACTGAGGCTCCATACAACACACCGAGGCTCCATACAACACACTGAGGCTCCATACAACACACTGAGGCTCCATACAACACACCGAGGCTCCAAGCAACACACTGAAACTCCATACAACACACTGAGGCTCCATACACTGAGGCTCCACACAACACACTGAGGCTCCAAACAACACACTGAGGCTCCATACAACACACGGAGGTTCCACGATGCACACTGAAGCTCCACAGAGGACATTGAGGCTCCTTGAGGCACACTGAGGCTCCAGAAAGCACACTGAGGCTCGAAAGGCACACTAAGGCTCTACAGAGCACCCTGAGGCTCGACAAGGCACACTTTTATAAGAATACCGTTAAAACTATTCGGAAACAAATCAGGGAATTAGTGTTTGGTGTATATTTCGCCCTCAACTGAGGTCGTCTTCAGAAGACTTAAGCGCTGATTAACTCCTACTGGCGTAGTGTTCTCATACAAAAATTATATTCAGCAGATTATAGCTAGTTCCTCTCCAGGTAGTTCCAGTGGTTTTTGCCACAGTGGTTGTCAAGTGGGATCATCCCTTGTTTAGAATAATATATCTTATATATAATATATCGTATTTGTCCATACAATATAGCTCACAAAGTGAGATTTGCTTAAAATTATGATAATTTACTAGTTTACACAAGCAAAATATCGGTTCTACCAGTTACTTGTCAACATTAGGTAAAAATTTCACGTTGGTAACTGCATAGAGCATCATGAGAGAGAGACGCGTCGTCTGTGGCTGCTCAGGCTGAATAATATTTTCAGATTTACGGGGCAGATGGAGGCGGGTTTACAACCTTGTGTAAACAGTGTAGTAAAAGCAGCCTCCTCGACTGTTAGGATGAGTGAAGCAAGGGAAGAATGCTCTCATTATCAGCCAGAGACCCTGCTGCAGCCAGCCCTGTCTGCCAGTGTTACTACCCAGGAGAAGGCCTGCTGCAGCCAGCCCTGTCTAGCCAGTGTTACTACCCAGAGACGCCTGCTGCAGCAGCCCTGTCTGCCAGTGTTACTGACCAGGAGAAGGCCTGTGACCAGCATGTCTGCCAGTGTATCTACCCAGAGACGCCTGCTGCAGCCAGCCCTGTCTGCCAGTGTTACTACCCAGGAGACGGCCTGCTGCAGCCAGCCCTGTCTGCCAGTGTTACTACCCAGGAGACGGCCTGCTGCAGCCAGCCCTGTCTGCCAGTGTTACTACCCAGGAGACGGCCTGCTGCAGCCAGCCCTGTCTGCCAGTGTTACTACCCAGGAGACGGCCTGCTGCAGCCAGCCCTGTCTGCCAGTGTTACTACCCAGGAGGCCGCCTTCTGCAGCCAGCCCTGTCTGCCAGTGTTACTACCCAGGAGACAGTCTGCTGCAGCCAGCCCTGTCTGCCAGTGTTACTACCCAGGAGGCCGCCTGCTGCAGCCAGCCCTGTCTGCCAGTGTTACTACCCAGGAGGCCGCCTACTGCAGCCAGCCCTGTCTGCCAGTGTTACTACCCAGGAGACAGTCTGCTGCAGCCAGCCCTGTCTGCCAGTGTTACTACCCAGGAGACCGCCTGCTGCAGCCAGCCCTGTCTGCCAGTGTTACTACCCAGGAGACCGCCTGCTGCAGCCAGCTCTCTCTGCCAGTGTTACCACCCTGGAGACAGTCTGCTGCAACCAGCCCTATCTTCCAGTGATACCACCCAGGAGACAGTCTGCTGCTACCAGCCCTGTCTGCTAGTGTTACTGCCCAGGAGACAGTCTGCTGCAGTCAGCCCTGTCTGCCAGTGTTATTACCCAGGAGACAGTCTGCTGCAGCCAGCCCTGTCTGCCAGTGTTACCACCCAGGAGACAGTCTGCTGCAGTCAGCCCTGTCTGCCAGTGTTTTTACCCAGGATGCAGTCTGGTGCAGCCAGCTTTGTTTGCTAGTGTTACTGCCCAAGAGACAGGCTGGTGCAGCCGGCTGTATGTGTTACTGCCATGGAAACAGCCTGTTTTTGCACTAGGTCAAGCGAGTTTTAACGTTCTTTATCGCTTATTTTGTTTACATATCGTCTTGGTACTGTTTAGCGTTTCTTTAAACTTAATTTACATATCTTCAATTTTTTTTAAAACTTAGCATATCATGTAAGTAATGAACAAGAGTCTTAATGTAAAAAAAATATCAACTAGAATAACGTAATTAGCGATTCCCGTTTTCTGGTTAGTACACAGGTCCGTCCTAGGTGATGCCTCTGTTAGTACACAGGTCCGACCTAGGTGATGCCTCTGTTAGACGGACTCTTCAACAACTAGATGTCTAGATGATGTAATATACGTCTAGATCTTGTACTGGACGTTTAGATTATATACTGGATTCTAGATCACGTACTGGACATCCATATCTTTGAACGTGTAGATCACGTACTGGACGTCTAGATCACGTATTCGACGTCTTGATCACATGCTGAACGTCTAGATCGCGCAATGAACGTCTCGATCACGTAATGGATGTCTAGATAACGTATTGGCCGTCTAGATCACGTACTGGACGTCTAGATCACGTACTGGACGTCTAGATCACGTACTGGACGTCTAGATCACGTACTGGACGTGCTGGTGCGATGTAAGAGCTGTGTGTCGTCCACTGCCCTACCAGCTCTGTTTAGTCTCTCTTGTTGTGTCTGTCACATTTACTCACTATTATTCTCGCTCTAGATACCCTCATTGTTTTTATTATTGGCAAGAAATATACTGACGAGTCTAGTACCTTTGTGAATGTAAATTAAAATACTGATTTATGAAGGTAGATGACTCAAAATGTTGTTGTGAGTGTTGCAAATGTTAGCTGACAGCCACGTTAGCTGACAGCTACGTTAGCTGACAGCCACGTTAGCTGACGCTGAGACAAAATTAAACGCTGAAAAACACATAAAAGCTGAAGAACAGTTCAGTACACAATGACAATCAATGTTAAAGTTGAAATAACTAAATGATGTAAAGGAAAGTGAGCGAGATATGTGCTTGTTAAGTGCTAAACATTGCTCGTATTTGACCCTTTGACTCTGAGAAAAATATTTTACTGACGATTTTGGATGTAGGTCAAAGTGTAGCTTAGTTGCTTCCAGTATACTTGTAACATATTTAGGTATCCTTGAGGAAACCTTCAAGTGATTGGGAAGAATTCTGTTCCACTTCCCCATGGAGATATGAGGAAAGAAGAACAAGAACTAGTAAGAAAATAGAAGAAAACCCAGAGGGGTGTATATATATATATATATATATGCTTGTACGTACATGTATGTGTAGTGTGACCTAAGTGTAAGTAGAAGTAGCTAGACGTACCTGAAATCTTGCATGTTTATGAGACAGAAAAAAGACACCAGCAATCCTACCATCATGTAAAACAAATACAGTGTTTCGTTTTTCACTCACTTATTATTATTATTATTATTATTATTATTATTATTATTATTATTATTATTAAAAAGTGCTTCGTGCTCCAACGATGGCGATGAAGAATTGTATATTTTATGTGTAAGAGAGAGAGAGAGAGAGAGAGAGAGAGAGAGAGAGAGAGAGAGAGAGTTTTATTCCCGTTAAATCATTAAATTTCAACTTGCCTCTTTTGAACGTCTTCAGTTTTTAATGGGTGATCTCATGGCCAGGATGGTACCTATTAAGTCTTGCCTGCTGACAAATTTGTCGATATAATAAAATAGTATTTTTGCAGTTCATGTCACAACTGTAGAATGACTCATCTTATCGACTTCAACTTTCGAGGATTGGTGTGGCGTCTTGACCACGAGGTCGATGCTCTTACTGAGTGACATAAATCATAATTTGCTAATTTTACTAATAAATAGTGATATTCATCTTTTATTCAATAACTAGCGAATGCTGCTTATGATTGGTTTCACAGTGTTATTAACAATGCTATAATAAGGACGATAACCCATAACTTTATTCTCATTTGGTGCAAATTTGAAATTTTACTGAAATGGTTAAATAACTTGGAATCGTTGAAATCAGATTAGTTGCTAGAGAATGCCTTTTCCGATCATCTTCAAACTTTCACCTTTGGTGGGCGTTGTGAAAAGAAAGCTTGACGATGATTTTGAGTTGTGTAAATTTTAGTGTGCCAATTTTATTTAATAAATTGTTAAAGGTAATACCTAAAGCATGACTCTCCTCATCGGCTTCAAACCTAAACGCTGCTGCATCTTAATTGTAAATATTTTTGTACGAATTTTAGCTGTGTGTAATTTTATTTCAATGGATTTTCTTAAGACAATAAAACTCAAATATTTTTTCTTATTGGATTGTAGGATATTTGAAATAGAATATACATTCAATGGTCACTTTATTAGGTACAGCTGTACACAAATATCTTACAGCCAACCACGTGGCAGCACCTCAGTGCCTGAAAGCATGCAGACATGGTCACAAAAATTGAATTGTTGTTGTGACCAAACATCAGAATGGTGAAGAAATGTGATCTATGTGACAGATCGTGGAATGACTGTTAGTGTCAAACAGGGTCGTTTGAGTCTCTCAGAAACTGCTGATTTTTTGGGGATTTCTTGCATGGTATCTGGAGTTTATAGAGAAAGGTATGAAAAACACAAAACATCTAGTGAGCTGAAGTTCCGAGGGCGAAAACGCTTTGTTAATGAGATATGTCAGAGGAGACCGGTCGGTCTCGTTCAAGGTGAGGAGACTGGTCAGTCTGGTTCAAGGTGAGGAGACTGGTCGGTCTGGTTCAAGGTGAGGAGACTGGTCGGTCTGGTTCAAGGTGAGGAGACTGGTCGGTCTGGTTCAAGGTGAGGAGACTGGTCGGTCTGGTTCAAGGTGAGGAGACTGGTCGGTCTGGTTCAAGGTGAGGAGACGGTCGGTCTGGTTCAAGGTGAGGAGACCGGTCGGTCTGGTTCAAGGTGAGGAGACCGGTCGGTCTGGTTCAAGGTGAGGAGACTGGTCGGTCTGGTTCAAGGTGAGGAGACCGGTCGGTCTGGTTCAAGGTGAGGAGACTGGTCGGTCTGGTTCAAGGTGAGGAGACTGGTCGGTCTGGTTCAAGGTGAGGAGACTGGTCGGTCTGGTTCAAGGTGAGGAGACCGGTCGGTCTGGTTCAAGGTGAGGAGACTGGTCGGTCTGGTTCAAGGTGAGGAGACTGGTCGGTCTGGTTCAAGGTGAGGAGACCGGTCGGTCTGGTTCAAGGTGAGGAGACGGTCGGTCTGGTTCAAGGTGAGGAGACTGGTCGGTCTGGTTCAAGGTGAGGAGACCGGTCGGTCTGGTTCAAGGTGAGGAGACTGGTCGGTCTGGTTCAAGGTGAGAGACTGGTCGGTCTGGTTCAAGGTAGGGCGGTCTGGTTCAAGGTGAGGAGACCGGTCGGTCTGGTTAAGGAGGAGACTGGTCGGTCTGGTTCAAGGGGACGGTCGGTCTGTCAAGGTGAGGAGAGGTCGGTCGGTTAAGGTGAGGAGAGTGGTCTGGTTCAAGGTGAGGAGACTGGTCGGTCTGGTTCAGGTGAGGAGACGGTCGGCTGGTTCAAGGTGGACGTGGTGGACTGGGTCGGTCTGGTTCAAGGTGAGAGGTGGTCGGTTCAAGGTGGAGCGGTCGGTCTGTTAAGGAGGACTGGTCGTCTGGTTCAAGGTGAGGAGACGGTCGGTCTGGTTCAAGGTGAGGAGACTGGTCGGTCTGGTTCAAGGTGAGGAGACTGGTCGGTCTGGTTCAATGAGGAGACGGTCGGTCTGGTTCAAGGTGAGGAGACGGTCGGTCTGGTTCAAGGTGAGGAGACTGGTCGGTCTTTCAAGGTGAGGGGACGGTCGTCTGGTTCAAGGTGAGAGACGGTCGGTCTGGTTCAAGGTAGGAGACTGGTCGGTCTGGTTCAAGGTGAGGGAGCGGTCGGTCTGGTTCAGGTGAGGAGCGGTCGGTCTGGTTCAAGGTGAGGAGACTGGTCGGTCTGGTTCAAGGTGAGGAGACTGGTCGGTCTGGTTCAAGGTGAGGAGACTGGTCGGTCTGGTTCAAGGTGAGGAGACGGTCGGTCTGGTTCAAGGTGAGAGACTGGTCGGTCTGGTTCAAGGTGAGGAGACTGGTCGGTCTGGTTCAAGGTGGAGACGGTCGGTCTGGTTCAAGGTGAGAGACTGGTCGGTCTGGTTCAAGGTGAGGAGACGGTCGGTCTGGTTCAAGGTGAGGAGACTGGTCGGTCTGGTTCAAGGGAGACTGGTGGTCTGGTTCAAGGTAGGAGACTGGTCGGTCTGGTTCAAGGTGAGGAGACTGGTCGGTCTGGTTCAAGGTGAGGAGACTGGTCGGTCTGTTCAGTGAGGAGACGGTCGGTCTGGTTCAAGGTGAGGAGACTGGTCGGTCTGGTTCAAGGTGAGGAGACTGGTCGGTCTGGTTCAAGGTGAGGAGACTGGTCGGTCTGGTTCAAGGTGAGGAGACTGGTCGGTCTGGTTCAAGGTGAGGAGACTGGTCGGTCTGGTTCAAGGTGAGGAGACCGGTCGGTCTGGTTCAAGGTGAGGAGACTGGTCGGTCTGGTTCAAGGTGAGGAGACTGGTCGGTCTGGTTCAAGGTGAGGAGACCGGTCGGTCTGGTTCAAGGTGAGGAGACTGGTCGGTCTGGTTCAAGGTGAGGAGACCGGTCGGTCTGGTTCAAGGTGGGGAGACCGGTCGGTCTGGTTCAAGGTGAGGAGACTGGTCGGTCTGGTTCAAGGTGAGGAGACTGGTCGGTCTGGTTCAAGGTGAGGAGACCGGTCGGTCTGGTTCAAGGTGAGGAGACCGGTCGGTCTGGTTCAAGGTGAGGAGACTGGTCGGTCTGGTTCAAGGTGAGGAGACTGGTCGGTCTGGTTCAAGGTGAGGAGACCTGGTCGGTCTGGTTCAAGGTGAGGAGACTGGTCGGTCTGGTTCAAGGTGAGGAGACTGGTCGGTCTGGTTCAAGGTGAGGAGACTGGTCGGTCTGGTTCAAGGTGAGGAGACTGGTCGGTCTGGTTCAAGGTGAGGAGACTGGTCGGTCTGGTTCAAGGTGAGGAGACTGGTCGGTCTGGTTCAAGGTGAGGAGACTGGTCGGTCTGGTTCAAGGTGAGGAGACTGGTCGGTCTGGTTCAAGGTGAGGAGACTGGTCGGTCTGGTTCAGGAGGAGACCGTCGGTCTGGTTCAGGTGAGAGACTGGTCGGTCTGGTTCAAGGTGAGGAGACTGGTCGGTCTGGTTCAAGGTGAGGAGACTGGTCGGTCTGGTTCAAGGTGAGGAGACTGGTCGGTCTGGTTCAAGGTGAGGAGACTGGTCGGTCTGGTTCAGGTGAGAGCGGTCGGTCTGGTTCAAGGTGAGAGACTGGTCGGTCTGGTTCAAGGTGAGGAGACTGGTCGGTCTGGTTCAAGGTGAGGAGACTGGTCGGTCTGGTTCAAGGTGAGGAGAACTGGTCGGTCTGGTTCAAGGTGAGGAGACTGGTCGGTCTGGTTCAAGGTAAACGGTCGGTCTGTCAGGTGAGGAGACTGGTCGGTCTGGTTCAAGGTGAGGAGACTGGTCGGTCTGGTTCAAGGTGAGGAGACTGGTCGGTCTGGTTCAAGGTGAGGAGACTGGTCGGTCTGGTTCAAGGTGAGGAGACTGGTCGGTCTGGTTCAAGGTGAGGAGACAGGTCGGTCTGGTTCAAGGTGAGGAGACCGGTCGGTCTGGTTCAAGGTGAGGAGACTGGTCGGTCTGGTTCAAGGTGAGGAGACTGGTCGGTCTGGTTCAAGGTGAGGAGACTGGTCGGTCTGGTTCAAGGTGAGGAGACTGGTCGGTCTGGTTCAAGGTGAGGAGACTGGTCGGTCTGGTTCAAGGTGAGGAGACCGGTCGGTCTGGTTCAAGGTGAGGAGACTGGTCGGTCTGGTTCAAGGTGAGGAGACTGGTCGGTCTGGTTCAAGGTGAGGAGACCGGTCGGTCTGGTTCAAGGTGAGGAGACTGGTCGGTCTGGTTCAAGGTGAGGAGACCGGTCGGTCTGGTTCAAGGTGAGGAGACCGGTCGGTCTGGTTCAAGGTGAGGAGACTGGTCGGTCTGGTTCAAGGTGAGGAGACTGGTCGGTCTGGTTCAAGGTGAGGAGACCGGTCGGTCTGGTTCAAGGTGAGGAGACTGGTCGGTCTGGTTCAAGGTGAGGAGACCGGTCGGTCTGGTTCAAGGTGAGGAGACCGGTCGGTCTGGTTCAAGGTGAGGAGACCGGTCGGTCTGGTTCAAGGTGAGGAGACCGGTCGGTCTGGTTCAAGGTGAGGAGACTGGTCGGTCTGGTTCAAGGTGAGGAGACTGGTCGTTCTGGTTCAAGGTGAGGAGACTGGTCGGTCTGGTTCAAGGTGAGGAGACCAGTCGGTCTGGTTCAAGTTGAGGAGACCAGTCGGTCTGGTTCAAGGTGAGGAGACCAGTCGGTCTGGTTCAAGGTGAGGAGACTGGTCGGTCTGGTTCAAGGTGAGAGGAGGGAAACAGTAACTCCAATAGCCATGCGTTACAACAATGGTAAGCAGATGATCTCTGAATGCACAACACGTCGAACTTTGAAGTGGATGAGCTACAGCAACTGAAGACCCACCGGGTTTCAGTCCTGTCAGCTAAGAACAAGAAACTGAGGCTACAGTGGGCACATACTCACCAAAATGGACAGTTGAAGATTGCAAAATTGTCGTTTGGTTTGACGAATCACGATTTCTGCTGCGACATGCAAAGGGTACGATAAAAACTTTGGCATAAACCTTTGGAATGTAGTGCAACGGGAGATTCACAGCATGAATGTGCAGCAACTGTGTGTTGCTATCATGTCAACATGGACCAGGATCTCTATGGAATGTTTACAACACCTTGTTGAATCCACCTCACGAAGAATTCACGTCGTTCTGAGTCTCTAAATGGAAGGGAAATTGAAACAAAAAATGGCGTATTTATGACGTTTTTAACTTAATGAGGAGTAACTTTACTATTTTCGAAAGATTTCTCACCAACTTTATTGTTTCCTTCTCCAAAATTTGCGTTTAGAAATAATTCAAGAACTATTAGTTCCATCATCTTCAAATTTTCAACGCTGATGCACCGTGGGAGTCCTGTGTACAACTTATGTGGGAGTCCTGTGTACAACTTGCGTGGGAGTCCTGTATACATCTTACGTAGGAGCCCTGTGTACAACTTGCGTGGGTGTCCTGTGTACAACTTGCGTGGGAGTCCTGTGTATAATTTGCGTGGGAGTTCTGTGTACAACTTGCGTGGGAGTCCTGTGTATAACTTGCGTGGGAGTCCTGTGTACAACTTACGTGGGTGTCCTGTGTACAACTTGCGTGGGAGTCATGTGTATAACTTGCGTGGGAGTCCTGTGTACAACTTGCGTGAGAGTCCTGTGTACAACTTGCGTGGGAGTCCTGTGTACAACTTGCGTGGGAGTCCTGTGTACAACTTACGTGGGAGTCCTGTGTACAACTTGCATGGGAGTCCTGTGTATAACTTGCGTGGGAGTCCTGTGTACAACTTGCGTGAGAGTCCTGTGTACAACTTGCGTGGGAGTCCTATGTACAACTTGCGTGGAGTCCTGTGTACAACATGCGTGGGAGTCCTGTGTTCAACTTGCGTGGGAATCCTGTGTACAACTTGCGTGGGAGTCCTATGTACAACTTGCGTGGGAGTCCTGTGTACAACTTGCGTGGGAGTCCTGTGTACAACTTGCGTGGGAGTCCTGTGTACAACTTGCGTGGGAGTCCTGTGTATAACTTGCGTGGGAGTCCTGTGTACAACTTACGTGGGTGTCCTGTGTACAACTTGCGTGGGAGTCATGTGTATAACTTGCGTGGGAGTCCTGTGTACAACTTGCGTGAGAGTCCTGTGTACAACTGCGGAGTCTTGCAATGCGTGGGAGTCCTGTGTACAACTTGCGTGGAGTCCTGTGTACAACTTGCGTGGGAGTCCTGTGTACAACTTGCGTGGGAGTCCTGTGTACAACTTGCGTGGAGTCCTGTGTACAACTTGCGTGGGAGTCCTGTGTACAACTTGCGTGAGTCCGCAACTGTGGAGTCCTGTTACAACTTGCGTGGGAGTCCTGTGTACAACTTGCGTGGGAGTCCTGTGTACAACTTGCGTGGGAGTCCGTGTTAACTTGCGTGGGAGTCCTGTGTACAACTTGCGTGGGAGTCCTGTGTACAACTTGCGTGGGAGTCCTGTGTATAACTTGCGTGGGAGTCCTGTGTACAACTTGCGTGGGAGTCCTGTGTACAACTTGCGTGGGAGTCCTGTGTATAACTTGCGTGGGAGTCCTGTGTACAACTTGCGTGGGAGTCCTGTGTACAACTTGCGTGGGAGTCCTGTGTATAACTTGCGTGGGAGTCCTGTGTACAACTTCGTGGAGTCCTGTGTACAACTTGCGTGGGAGTCCTGTGTATAACTTGCGTGGGAGTCCTGTGTACAACTTACGTGGGAGTCCTGTGTACAACTTGCGTGGGAGTCCTGTGTATAACTTGCGTGGGAGTCCTGTGTACAACTTACGTGGGTGTCCTGTGTACAACTTGCGTGGGAGTCCTGTGTATAACTTGCGTGGGAGTCTTGTGTACAACTTACGTGGGTGTCCTGTGTACAACTTGCGTGGGAGTCCTGTGTATAACTTGCGTGGGAGTCCTGTGTACAACTTACGTGAGGTCCTGTGTACAACTTGCGTGGGAGTCCTGTTATAACTTGCGTGGGAGTCCTGTGTACAACTTACGTGGGAGTCCTGTGTACAACTTGCGTGGGAGTCCTGTGTATAACTTGCGTGGGAGTCCTGTGTACAACTTGCGTGAGAGTCCTGTGTACAACTTGCGTGGGAGTCCTGTGTACAACTTGCGTGGGAGTCCTGTGTACAACTTGCGTGGGAGTCCTGTGTACAACTTGCGTGGGAGTCCTGTGTACAACTTGCGTGGGAGTCCTGTGTACAACTTGCGTGGGAGTCCTGTGTACAACTTGCGTGGGAGTCCTGTGTACAACTTGCGTGGGAGTCCTGTTACAACTTGCGTGGGAGTCCTGTGTACAACTTACGTGGAGTCCTGTGTACAACTTGCGTGGGAGTCCTGTGTAAACTTGCGTGGGAGTCCTGTGTACAACTTGCGTGAGAGTCCTGTGTACAACTTGCGTGGGAGTCCTGTTTACAACTTGCGTGGGAGTCCTGTGTACAACTTGCGTGGGAGTCCTGTGTACAACTTGCGTGGGAGTCCTGTGTACAACTTGCGTGGGAGTCCTGTGTACAACTTGCGTGGGAGTCCTGTGTACAACTTGCGTGGGAGTCCTGTGTACAACTTGCGTGGGAGTCCTGTGTACAACTTGCGTGGAGTCCTGTGTACAACTTGCGTGGGAGTCCTGTGTACAACTTGCGTGGGAGTCCTGTGTACAACTTGCGTGGGAGTCCTGTGTACAACTTGCGTGGGAGTCCTGTGTACAACTTGCGTGGGAGTCCTGTGTACAACTTGCGTGGAGTCCTGTGTACAACTTCGTGGGAGTCCTGTGTACAACTTGCGTGGGAGTCCTGTGTACAACTTGCGTGGGAGTCCTGTGTACAACTTGCGTGGGAGTCCTGTGTACAACTTGCGTGGAGTCCTGGTACAACTGCGGAGTCCTGTACAACTTGCGTGGGAGTCCTGTGTACAACTTGCGTGGGAGTCCTGTGTACAACCTGCGTGGGAGTCCTGTGTACAACTTGCGTGGGAGTCCTGTGTACAACTTGCGTGGGAGTCCTGTGTACAACTTGCGTGGGAGTCCTGTGTACAACTTGCGTGGAGTCCTGTGTACAACTTGCGTGGGAGTCCTGTGTACAACTTGCGTGGGAGTCCTGTGTACAACCTGCGTGGGAGTCCTGTGTACAACTTGCGTGTGAGTCCATGTACAACTGCGTGGGAGTCCTGTGTACAACTTGCGTGGGAGTCCTGTGTAGCAACCTGCGTGGGAGTCCTGTGTACAACCTGCGTGGGAGTCCTGTGTACAACTTGCGTGGGAGTCCTGTGTACAACCTGCGTGGGAGTCCTGTGTACAACCTGCGTGGGAGTCCTGTGTACAACCTGCGTGGGAGTCCTGTGTACAACCTGCGTGGGAGTCCTGTGTACAACCTGCGTGGGAGTCCTGTGTACACAGGAGTCTGGTCATGACTGCAGAAAACCTCTGATAGGCTTCAGATATTTCTACAGTGTTGAATCTTACTTAGAAGAAAGATGTTAGATTTAATGGAGTGTTGATGACATGTCGCTAATTTTAAGCAATGTCTTGATAGTCTTGATCCAAGGAAATGGACTTAGCTTCGACCCCCCGCCCCCCTGCTTGGGTCGAATCTGAATACCTGCTATTCTAAAGACACTATAATACCCGTACGGGTTATATAGAACGGCATCAATCATCAATGGTTGATGCATCGTATGAAATGGATGGAAGGCTTGACGGGTTTAGGCAGTGCAGGCACAGATATTGTTGGAGTCTGTGCAATAACTGGGGAATGCATCTTCTGGTCGACTTAAACTTGTAGTCTTGATGTTAAGTTGTGTAAGTCATCATGTGTCAACTTTATTAACCAAATTGTTTTCTGTGAAATAATTAGATAATGTTTCTTCAGATCCATAATAAGTTACAATGTTTGACTGTATTTAGTCAGCTTAAATAAACTTAATGTTCTTGCATGTGTCTACATCAACTGTGACCTCAAGGTCATTCTTAAAACATAATTTGTTACATGTACAAGGCTTCAATAACACTAATTATAACTTACTGGCTTGCCTAATTACTGTACTTTCTTCCTTAGAGAAAAGTTTAGATTGATTTTGGCTTGTGTTGGTGCCAGGGTGTTCAAGTAACTGGTAAAGCTGAATTACTGCTTCGTCGTGTCTCATTACCTTCAACGCTGCTAAGCTGTTAACTTGATAATGCAACTTCTGAGCGGCTTCAAGCTTAATTTGCTTATATATTTTAGGATATTGATCCCTTTATCTTAGAAAACTTTTAATTAAATTTGGGCTGTGTATCTTATTTCACAATTTCTATTGACGAAATTTGGAAATTATTTTCAGTTTGTTGACTTGTGAATGTCTATCATGTTTACCTTCAGATCTCCACCACCTCCCCTGTGTGCGGGTTATTTGTGTAATATTCCAATCACATTATCGTCGCTTTTTGTTCTTCATTACAAACTTGTGCCGCACTCTGCACTATTCCAGTAGCGTGCAATGAGGCATAGGGGACTGGGGTTATGCAATACGGGGATACCTCTCCCCCAGCGACCGAAATACATCTACTGTACTTCAGTGATGACTTGCAAACTGATGCTGGAAATAGTAAATTCAGTAAACTACAGCTGTCAGGTGTTAATCTGAGAGAGAGAAGCAAATTGTAGTCAGTTATTTAGACCATGTTGAAGCATGTGACTCCAGTACTTGTACAATATCCTTGAAAAAGTAATGGACTTAAGTTGCATAGACTCGCTGCACTTGACGCTGACCGGTGTCAACAATGGAGTGTATGCAAGGTGACAATCTGATAATAGTGAGAGGTGTGTCTCATTCCCTTCAACCTGCTGTGTCTCAGGCTACAGTCCTGTGTCTGCCTACCAACCCAGTGTCTGCCTAGCAACCCAATGTCTGCCTAGCAACCCAGTGTCTGCCTAGCACCCCAGTGTCTGCTTAGCAACCCAATGTCAGCCTAGCAACCCAGTGTCAGCCTAGCAACCCAGTGTCTGCCTAGCACCCCAGTGTCTGCCTAGCAACCCAGTGTCAGCCTAGCAACACAGTGTCTGCCTAGCAACCCAGTGTATGCCTAGCAACCCAGTGTCTGCCTAGCAACCCAGTGTCTGCATAGCAACCCAGTTTCTGCCTAGCAACCCAGTGTCTGCCCAGCAACCCAGTGTCTGCCCAGCAAACCAGTCTCAGCCTAGCAACCCAGTGTCAGCCTAGCAACCCAGTGTCAGCCTAGCAACCCAGTGTCTGCCTAGCAACCCAGCAATTTGGACTTTATGATCAGACATATATAACTGGTTCTCCCAGTAATTGTTCTTCCATCACTGGTTCTCCTATTACTGGTTCTCCCATTGTTGGTTCTTCCATCACTGGTTCTCCCATTACTGGTTCTTCCATCACTGGTTCTCCCATTACTGGTTCTTCTATCCCTGGTTCTTCCATCACTGGTTCTCCTATCACTGGTTCTCCCATCACTGGTTCTCCCATCACTGGTTCTTCCATCACTGGTTCTCCCATCACTGGTTCTCCCATCACTGGTTCTTCCATCACTGGTTCTCCCATCACTGGTTCTCCCATCACTGGTTTTCCCATCACTGGTTCTTCCATCACTGGTTCTCCCATCACTGGTTCTCCCATCACTGGTTCTCCCATCACTGGTTCTCCCATCACTGGTTTTCCCATCACTGGTTCTTCCATCATTGGTTCTCCCATCACTGGTTTTCCATCACTGGTTCTTCCATCTCTGGTTCTCCCATCACTGGTTCTCCCATTACTGGTTCGTCCATCACTGGTTCTCCAATCACTGGTTCTTCCATCTCTGGTTCTCCCATCACTGGTTCTCCCATCACTGGTTCTTCCATCTCTGGTTCTCCCATCACTGGTTCTCCCATCACTGGTTCTCCCATCACTGGTTCTCCCATCACTGGTTCTCCCATCACTGGTTCTCCCATCACTGGTTCTTCCATCACTGGTTCTCCCATCACTGGTTCTCCCATCACTGGTTCTTCCATCACTGGTTCCCCATCACTGGTTCTCCCATCACTGGTTCTCCCATCACTGGTTCTTCCATCACTAATTCTCGCATCACTGGTTCTTCCATCACTGGTTCTCCCATCACTGGTTTTCCATTCAGTTCGCCAATCTGGGTACATGGAGTTTTTTGTTAATTTTTGCTTTAATGAACGCTCGTGAACCTCCACTGAACCTGACGATGAATGTCCAATGAATTTGCCACTGCGAGAATATTGCAGCAGTGGGTCCAGCTCAAAGCTTCATTTTGATTTTCCAAGAAATGATGAATGATGCTATGCAACTGAGCTCTTCAATCAGTGCTTTGTGAAAAGAAAAATGATGTATTTCCGAAGCACATTCTTGGAAAAGTTCAAAGTGTGAGGGAGAAAACCGTAGCAGAAATACGAGCTACGACGGAGCGGGTGACCTTGTCCATCTAGCTGCATCTCTGTTATGGATTTGAAGAGATAAATGTAAGACCGTAACTTCTGAGAGGAGAAGAATATTTGTGGGATGTGAACATAGTGGGTGGTGGGGCTTGTGACAACTGCCTCTGAGTTTGCCAGATAATGTTGTGACGCTGAAGTGAATGTCATGTCTGAGTGGAAGTGAATGTCATGTCTGAGTGGAAGTGAATGTCATGTCTGAGTGGAAGTGAATGTCATGTCTGAGTGGAAGTGAATGTTCTGTCTGAGGGAAGTGAATGTCATGTCTGAGTGGAAGTGAATGTTCTGTCTGAGTGGAAGTGAATGTCATGTCTGAGTGGAAGTGAATGTCATGTCTGAATGGAAGTATATGATTGAAGCTAGTAGACTTGCATATTGGATGTTGCAAAACTGTTTATCGAGAGTTTTGCAACCCTCACCCGCGTCCAGTTGCAGTGATGACACGTTCATGACACACACACAGACCTCTGACACACACAGACCTCTGACACACACAGACCTCTGACACACACACACACACAGACCTCTGACATACACACACACAGAAACCTCTGACACACACACACACAGACCTCTGACACACACACACACACATAGACCGCTGACATACACACACAGAGACCTCTGACACACACACACACACACACACACACACACACACACAGACCTCTGACACACACACACACACACAGACCTCTGACATACACACACGGACCTGACACACACACAGACCTCTCGACCTCTGACACACACAAGACCTCTGACACACACACACTACAGACCTCTGACCACACACACACAGACCTCTGACACACACACACACACTTTTCTGCACACACACACACATGACCTCTGACACACACACACACACAGACCTCTGACACACAACCTACACACACACAGACCTCTGACACACACACACACACAAACCTCTGCACACACACACACACAGACCTCTGACACACACACACAAACCTCTGACACACACACACACAGACCTCTGACACACACACACACACACACAGACCTCTGACACACACACACACAGACCTCTGACACACACACACAGACCTCTGACACACACATACACAGACCTCTGACACACACACACACACACACACAGACCTCTGACACACACACACACACGAAGTGGACACATACCTCTGACACACACACAGAGTGGACACAGACCATTACCACACACACAGAGTGGACACAGACCTCTGACACACACACAGAGAGTGGACACAGACCTCTGATACACACACAGCGGACACAGACCTCTGACACATACAGAGGACACAGACCTCTGACACACACACACAGAGGACAGACCTCTGACACACACACACACAGATAGGACACAGACCATTGACACACACACAGAGTGGACACAGACAGCTGACACACACACAGAGTGCACACAGACTACTGACACACAGAGTAGACACAGACCTCTGACACACACACAGAGTGGACACAGACCTCTGACACATACACAGAGTGGACACAGACCACTGACACACACACATAGTGAATACAGATCTCTGACACATATAGTGGACACAGATCTCTGACACACATAGTGGACACAGATCTCTGACACACATAGTGGACACAGATCTCTGACACACATAGTGGACAAAGATCTCTGACACACATAGTGGACACAGATCTCTGACACACATAGTGGACACAGATCTCTGACACACCTCTACTGTGGGCAACAAGAGTTTATACAATGATGACACAGAATTAAACCTTTTCTAAGACGTCTCACATTTAGTGTTACGAGACAGTGTTCGCTTTACCTTATTCTAATGGTTATATGGAACGCATGTCCAGCCACATGAACAAATGTTACCTCATTACAAACTACCTGAAGATGTCGTAGGAAAAATATGTTCTATGGATGAATATGAATGTTTGTCTCAACAGTCAACAGGAAGAATGACAGCAAGAAACAGGTGCACACACTGAGGGAGAGATGACAGATGGGATTCAGCAGATTTAGAATAATCGCCAGAATACTGATGAGTGAGATCATTGCATTATATTCTTTTATTTTACATAATTTTTGTAACTAATAGTTTTAGCGCCTAAAAATGTGAAATAGGATTAACTGGAAAAAGTAGGCTCATGAATTTTTAACTTTTTGTCAAATAGAACGCAGAGTAATAGTAAACAGAATTAAATCAGAGGCTGCCTTTTTCTCATCCTTATATCTAACATAGACAGGGACGTTAATGATAGTGCCGCATCATTTGCATGAAAGTGACAGCCCATGAGAACAGTAAGTCACCAAGCGGATGTAAACTAAGTCTTCCAGTGGACCGCAGAAAACAATATGATGTTCAGTGAGAACAAATTTCAGTTAATCCGAGTATTAAAAAACTTATGAAATAAAAACTAGAACGGAGTATACAAGTAATTCTAACCACAAAACAGAGAGAAAAGCTAACTTGAAGGAATTAACAGTGATAATGTCAGAGGAGTTAACTTGCAAGACTCATAACATTGTCATTATCTCAATCGCGAAGGAAGGGATAGGATAGATAATGAGAACCTTCAAGACAAGGAATGCCAAGCCAGTGATGATCCTCTTTAAGTCACTTGTTATCTTTAGGCTGGAATATTTTTGTACTTTAACATCCCCTTCTAAGGAGGGCAAAAATGCAGAGCTAAGGAATGTACAGAGAACCTTCAGTTAACGTGTAAGTTCAGTCAAGCACCTTAATAACTAAGGACATTTGAAGTCTCTTGACCTGCACTCCCTAGAACGAAGGCGAAGAGTACATATCATAATTTATACCTGGAAAATCCTTGAAGGAAAGATCCGAAATCTGCACACACAAATCATTCCCTACGAAGGCAAAAAGCTCGGTACATGGTGTAACATACTCCCAATGAAGGTAAGTGTGCCATGAATACACAGAAAACACAGTACAGTGGACACTCTTGTCACGGCCATAGTTCGTTCCAAAACTCTAGTCGCGACCGGATTTGGTCGTGACCCGAACCTAATTTCCCCATTGGGTTGTATGTAAATACGATTAATTCGTTCCAGAACCCTATGAACTGTATGTAAATATTGTTTTTCTAAGATTTTTAAGCACAAAAATAGTTAATTATACCATAGAATGCACAGTGAAATAGTAAGCTAAATGTAAAAACCTTGAATAACACTGAGAAAACCTTGAATAACACTGAGATTTTTTGAATAACACTGAGAAAATCTTGAATAACACTGAGAAAACCTTGAATAACAGAGAAAACTAACACTGCGCGAGTCCTAAGAGTTTTAAGGGGCGTCTAACGGCTGAGCAATGAACTCCGTTATTTATCGTCCGATTTCTTTCATTTTTGGTGTATGTTAAGAAGCATCTTTCCGTCATACATTGTCCAAGTTTTAATAAGATAGCCCAACAAACAACTGAGAAAAAATATTTACCAAAAATCATGTATGGTAAGGCCTTGCCGGTTACTGGCACTGCGAGAAGCTGTTTCGGCACTACCTGCTGATAACACATTGCTAATCCGAATTTATCACGGTCGTAACTGCAGAAAGTGGGGAAAATTGGCGCGTGCGAAAAAATGGCGCGGAATGTGAAAATTGGCACGACTGTGTTTGTTCGGCACCCGATTATGTGTTCGTGACCAGATGCAAAAATGGCGAATTTTTTGGTCGAAAACCGATTTGTTCGTGTTCGAAAGCGTTCGTGACCAGAGGTTCCACTGTAAGTGTAATGGACCCAAAACAGTTCAATAGCTTCTCATGATACATAAGGGGGATTATCAATAGACCCCTGGCTCTCTTCGAGAGGGAACTGGATAGGTTCATAAAGTCAGTTCCAGACCAGCCTGGCTGTGGTTCGTATGTTGGACTGTGTGCGGCCAGCAGTTGGTCAAACCATGAGCCTAGAGGCTTCCTCTGAGAACAATCCTTTAAGTATGAGATATCGTTCAGGTATCCTTCAGGTAAATTTCAGATATCATTTAGGTATCCTTCGGTAACATAAGTTCAGAGTTATTTTAACGCCTTTTAGGTCAAAGTCTGGCGTTATATGAGGATTTCAAGTGTGTGTAGCCTGACTGATTCTAGCAGTGTAGTCCTGAGGGAGACACCCAGCTGTGTCTGATACAGTCTGGTTCATAACATTGCTTGGTACCACTGGGTGATACCACTGGTTGATACCACTGGTTGATGTCACTGGTTATACCACTGGTTGATACCACTGCTTGATGCCACTGGTTAATACCACTGGTTGATAACACGTTTGATACCACTGCTTAATACCAATGGGTGATACCACTGGTTGATACTACCAGTTGATGTCACTGGTTGATACAACTGGTTGATACCAATGGGTGATACCACTAGTTGATAATACTGCTTGATACCACTGCTTGATACCACTGATTGATACCACTAGTTGATACCACTGGTTGATACTACTGATTGATGCAATTAGTTGATCCCACATTACTGGTTGATACCACACTACTGGTTGCTACCACTGGTTGATACCAATAGTTGATACCACTGCTTGATACCACTGGTTGCTACCAGTGGTTGATACCAATGGTTGATACCACTGGTTGATACCACTGGTTGCTACCAGTGGTTGATACCACTAGTTGCTATCACTAGTTGATACCCCTATTTGATACCACTGGTTGATACCAGTGGTTGATACCAGTAGTTAATACCACTGATTGATACCAGTGCTTGATACCAATGGAAGCTTCAACTGGTTGATACCACTGGTTGATTAGTCTGGTTGATAAGACTGGTTGCTTCCACTGGTTACTACTTCAGGTTGATACCACTGGTTGATACCACTGGTTGATACAACTGGTTGCTTCCATTGGTTGATATTATTGGTTGCTTTGACTAATTGATACAACTGGTTGATACCACTGGTTGCTACACCTGGTTGATACCACTGGTTGATACCACTGGTTGCTATCACTCGTTGATACCACTGGTTTATACTACTAGTTGACACCACTGGTTGATACTACTGGTTGATACCACTGGTTGCTTCCACTGGTTGCTACCACTGGTTGCTACCACTGGTTGATACCACTGGTTGATATGGTTCCACTGTTGATACCACTGGTTGATACCACTGGTTGCTTCCACTGGTTGATACCACTGGTTGATATCACTGTGTCACTGTTGATCTACTGGTTGCTTCCACTGGTTGCTACCACTGGTTGCTACCACTGGTTGATACCACTGGTTGATACCACTGGTTGCTTCCACTGGTTGATACCACTGGTTGATACCTGCTTCCACTGGTTGATACCACTGGTTGATACCACTGGTTGATACCACTGGTTGCTTCCACTGGTTGATACCACTGGTTGATATCACTGGGTGATACCACTAGTTGATACTACTGGTTGCTTCCACTGGTTGATACCACTGGTTGAAACCACTTGTTGGTACCACTGGTTGATACCACTGGTTGATACCACTGGTTGCTTCCACTGGTTGATACCACTGGTTGATACCACTGGTTGATACCACTAGTTGATCCACTGGTTATCCACTGGTTGTACCACTGGTGTCCACTGGTTGATACCACTGGTTGCCTGGTGATACCACTGGTTGATACCACTGGTTGCTTCCACTGGTTGATACTACTGGTTGGTACCACTGGTTGCTTCAACTGGTTGATACCACTGGTTGGTACCACTGGTTGATACCACTAGTTGATACCACTGGTTAATACCACTGGTTGGTACCACTGGTTGATACCACTGGGTGACCACTGGTTGATACCATGGTTGTCACTGGTTGATACTTTCCACTGGTTGATACTACTGACATGGTTTTATGGTTTACAGTGACCACTGGTTGAATGTGATCAGTGGCTTCAACTGGTTGAACTGGTTGATACCAGGTGATAACTGGTTGATCTACTGTCTATCTGGTTGCTTCCACTGGTTGATATCACTAGTTGCTACTACTGGTTGATACCACTGATTGAAACCACTGGTTGATACCACTTGTTGCTTCCACTGGTTGATACCACTGGTTGATACCACTTGTTGATCCCACTGGTTGACAACTGGTTGATTAAACTGGTTGATACCACTGGGTGATACCACTGGTTGATACCACTGGGTGATACCACTGGTTGATACCAATGGTTGCTTCCACTGGTTGATACTGATTCGCCCACGCAGTGGGCTTTATCGAGTCACAAACATATCTACCTGGATAAAAGATACATGAGTATTTATAGGATTTAGTCAGGTGGAGAATGCTGAGTCAGGTGGAGAATGCTGGGTCAGGTGGAGAATGCTGAGTCAGGTGGAGAATGCTGGGTCAGGTGGAGAATGCTGGGTCAGGTGGAGAATGCTGAGTCAGGAGGAGAATGCTGAGTCAGGTGGAGAATGCTGAGTCAGGTGGAGAATGCTGAGTCAGGTGGAGAATGCTGAGTCAGGTGGAGAATGCTGAGTCAGGTGGAGAATGCTGGGTCAGGTGGAGAATGCTGGGTCAGGTGGAGAATGCTGCATGTGACAGTCTTCAGAGTAGGGTGATGGAGTCTGCAACCTTGGGTAGCTTTAAAAAGAGATTGGACAAGTATATGGGTAGACCACTGGTTGATACCACTGGTTGATACCACTGGTTGATATCACTGGTTGATTCCAATGGTTGATTCCACTGGTTGATACCACTGGTTGATACACCTGGTTGATACCACTGGTTGATTCATCTGGTTGATTAAACTGGTTGATACCTCTTGTTGATTCCACTGGTTGATTCCACTTGTTGATACCACTTGTTGATACTACTGGTTGATGCCACTGGTTGATACTCTTTGTTGATACCACTGGTTGCTTCCACTGCTTTATACCACTGGTTGATACCACTGGGTGATACCACTGGTTGATGCCACTGGTTGATACCCTTTGTTGATACCACTGGTTGCTTCCACTGCTTTATACCACTGGTTGATACCACTGGGTGATACCACTGGTTGAAATAAGTAAGTTTATTCAGGTATACACAAATACAGTTACATAGATTATCATACATAGCAGCATATGTGTAGAGAACCCTCCAGGATAACCCAAAAAAAAGTCAGAGTGACTTATTTCCATTGGGGTCCATTTAATACCTTAATATTATACACTGTAGGAGATATATGTTATTATACTATAAAGGATATACTAGGAATAAGGTAAAAAGAGTTATTTACTATTACATGTATATTAGCTAAAAAAATAAAAAATCATTTTCCTCCCTTTCTGTCGCTACATTCATTAGGTACCTTTTGGCTCTCTTCTTGAACTGGCTCATGCTATGACTGGCTTTGACATGTGCAGACAGTCTGTTCCATTCCTTTATTGCTGTACAATAAAAGGTGTTTGAAGCCTGACCACTGACTGTGGGTACTACAAAGTTGTGCTCTCACCCCCTAGTACTATGACTGCTTTGGTTCCCAGCCTTGACAAAATTGGCAGCAAGATATTCTGGACACTGTTTATGAGCAATTTTATAAACTTGATTCAACTTAAGTTGTTTTACTCTGTCTTCAATATTCAGCATATCCAATTTTGTAATTCGTCCAGGCCTAAATGTTCTCTTGGATCCAGGTCCAGTATGACTCTTCCAATTTTGTTCTGGGTGATTTGCAGTTTATCTTTCAGTTTTTTTGTAAAGGCAGAGTACCATGAAGAGCAAGCGTAGTCCATATGACATGAGCCTCAGTAGGTAGACACTGTGCTTGTCTGTAGAGGAACTTCAGTCTGGCATTCGCTTTCTTTACTACACTGTTCCCTATCAATTCTCCTGACATGCATGGGTCAAAGGGGATTCCCAGATATTTTACTGAGGAAACTGAAGTGATGGATTCCCCATTACACCGGATATTAAAATTATTTACCCTTCTCAGTTTATATTTCGTGCCAAAGAGTATGGCTTCTGTTTTCCCGAGGTGTAACGATAACTTGTTGTCTACTAACCATTTGCTCCAGGACTCCAGTTCTAGTGTTAATACATTAGCTATATCTTGTGGGTCTTTACCTGACACTAACAGAGCACTGTCATCCGCATACAGTAGAAGTTTGCACTTGACACTGATAGGCATGTCATTTACATAACACAGGAATAATAAGTGACCCATAATACTACCTTGGGGAACTCCACATGCTATCGGCAGTGGTTCTGATTCTGTTTTGTTGATTTTGACAATTTGTTTCCTATTCCTAAGATATTACTTAAACCAGTCTATGGAAACCTATTCCGATAGCTTGAAGTTTCTTACATAATACATTGTGGTTGACAGTATCGAAGGCCTTTTGCAAGTCTAAAGTTACCATTCCTATGAGGCTCCCTATCGACATTTCAGTTCTATTGTAATCCATCAGATTAATTAGGGAGGTGTCGGTTGCTTCCACTGGTTGATACCACTGGTTGGTACCACTGGTTGATACCACTGGTTGCCTCCACTGGTTGATACCACTGTTTGCTTCCACTGGTTGATACCATTGTTTGCTTCCACTGGTTGATACCACTGATACCACTGGTTGATACCCCTGGTTGATACCACTGGTTGATACCACTGGTTGATACCACTGGTTGATACCACTGGTTGCTTCCACTGGTTGGTACCACTGGTTGATACCACTGGTTGATACCACTGGTTACTTCCACTGGTTGCTTCCACTGGTTGATACCACTGGTTGGTACCACTGGTTGATACCACTGGTTACTTCCACTGGTTGTTTCCACTGGTTGATACCACTGGTTGATACCACTGGTTGACTTCCACTGGTTGCTTCACTGGTTGATACCACTGGTTGGTACCACTGGTTGATACCACTGGTTACTTCACTGGTTGTTTCCACTGGTTGATACCACTGGTTGATACACTGGTTGATGCAGGTGGTTGAACACTGGTTACTTGAAGGAGTGTCAGTGATACACTGTTACCACTGAGGTTGATAAACTGTTACTTCTGAAGTGTGTGTAGCGTTCTCTAAGATGGTGAACACGTTCCTCTGAAGGTGTGTCAAGCACGTTCCTCTGAAGGGTGTGAAGCGTTCCTCTAAGTGTGTGCAGCAGTTCCTCTGAAGGTGTGTGAAAGCACGTTCCTTAAAGGTGTGTGAAGCACGTTCCTCTGAAGATGTGTGCATGCACGTTCCTCTGAAGGTGTGTGAAAGCACGTTCCTCTAAAGGAGTGTGTGCAAGCACGTTCCTCTGAAGGAGTGTGTACAAGCACGTTCCTCTGAAGGTGTGTGTGTAAGCACGTTCCTCGAAGTTGTGCAAGCATTCTCTGAAGGTGTGTGTGCAAGCACGTTCCTCTGAAGGTGTGTGCAAGCACGTTCCTCTGAAGTTGTGTGCAAGCACGTTCCTCTGAAGGTGTGTGTGCAAGCACGTTCCTCTGAAGGTGTGTGTGCAAGCACATTCTTCTGAAGATGTGTGTGCAAGCACGTTCCTCTGAAGGTGTGTGTGCAAGCACGTTCCTCTGAAGGTGTGTGTGCAAGCACGTTCCTCTGAAGGTGTGTGTGCAAGCACGTTCCTCTGAAGGTGTGTGTGCAAGCACGTTCCTCTGAAGATGTGTGTGCAAGCACGTTCCTCTGAAGGTGTGTGTGCAAGCACGTTCCTCTGAAGGTGTGTGTGCAAGCACGTTCCTCTGAAGTGTGTGTGCAAGCACGTTCCTCTGAAGTGTGTGTGCAAGCACGTTCCTCTGAAGTGTGTGTCAAGCACGTTCCTCTGAAGGTGTGTGTGCAAGCACGTTCCTCTGAAGGTGTGTGTGCAAGCACGTTCCTCTGAAGGTGTGTGTGCAAGCACGTTCCTCTGAAGGTGTGTGTGCAAGCACGTTCCTCTGAAGTGTGTGTGCAAGCACGTTCCTCTGAAGGTGTGTGTGCAAGCACGTTCCTCTGAAGGTTGTGTGCAAGCACGTTCCTCTGAAGGTGTGTGTGCAAGCACGTTCCTCTGAAGGTGTGTGTGCAAGCACGTTCCTCTGAAGGTGTGTGTGCAAGCACGTTCCTCTGAAGGTGTGTGTGCAAGCACGTTCCTCTGAAGGTGTGTGCAAGCACGTTCCTCTGAAGGTGTGTGTGCAAGCACGTTCCTCTGAAGGTGTGTGTGCAAGCACGTTCCTCTGAAGGTGTGTGTGCAAGCACGTTCCTCTGAAGGTGTGTGTGCAAGCACGTTCCTCTGAAGGTGTGTGTGCAAGCACGTTCCTCTGAAGGTGTGTGTGCAAGCACGTTCCTCTGAAGGTGTGTGTGCAAGCACGTTCCTCTGAAGGTGTGTGTGCAAGCACGTTCCTCTGAAGGTGTGTGTGCAAGCACGTTCCTCTGAAGGTGTGTGTGCAAGCACGTTCCTCTGAAGGTGTGTGTGCAAGCACGTTCCTCTGAAGTGTGTGTGCAAGCACGTTCCTCTGAAGGTGTGTGTGCAAGCACGTTCCTCTGAAGGTGTGTGTGCAAGCACGTTCCTCTGAAGGTGTGTGTGCAAGCACCTGAAAGCTCTAAGCATTTATTTCCTGTTTCACTGAGGTATTTTTACGGATTTGCAATCACGTGTTTTGTGATTTATTCCACAAGGAATGAAATGACGAGGAGAAGGTCACTGAGGTGAAGGTCACTGAAGTGAAGGTCACTGAGGTAAAGGTCACTGAAGTGAAGGTCACTGAGGTGAAGGTCACTGAGGTGAAGATCGCTGAGGTGAAGGTCACTGAGGTGAAGATCGCTGAGGTGAAGGTCAATAAGATGAAGATCGCTGAGGTGAAGGTCACTGAGGTGAAGGTCACTGAGGTGAAGATCGCTGAGGTGAAGGTCAATAAGGTGACGTTCGCTTAGATGAAGGTCACTGAGGTGAAGGTCACTGAGGTGAAGGTCACTGAGGTGAAGGTCACTCAGGTGAAGGTCACTCAGGTGAAGGTCAATAAGGTGAAGATCGCTGAGGTGAATGTCAGTAAGGTGAAGATCGCTGAGATGAAGGTCAATGAAGTGAAGGTCACTGAGGTGAAGGTCATTAAGATGAAGGTCACTGAAGTGAAGGTCACTGAAGTGAAAGTCACTGAGGTGAAGGTCACTGAGGTGAAGGTGACTGAGGTGAAGGTCAATAAGATGAAGATCGCTGAGGTGAAGGCTACTGAGGTGAATGTCACTGAAATGAATGTCATTGAGGTATAAGTCATTGAAGAAAAGAAACTTTTACTAGATATTGATGAGAAAAATGTCATAAGAGCAGACGGGAGAGCGCCCTGGGTCTTAAAAATAAAAGTTATGCTATGTGAAAGTTTCGGTAAGGATGCACTCGGTGTTACACTAAAAATATTTCGAAGTCCCCGAAAATTCACCTTGTGTCTAAGAAGAATTTAAAATGGCGTCCACCATGGCTGCTGCTTTATACTTCCTTCTTGAATTCACTCATGATAGAAATTAATGAAAGTCTTTAAACACAGACACAAGCAATACAATGAAAACATTTATAATAAAATTAACCGTATTCATGGACTGGGCCACGGGGGGGGGGGCGTTGACCCCCAGAAATTCCTTCAGGTAGACTCGTCCAGGTAATGATATACTAATGTACATATAATGTGTATTACATGTGTACCACATGTATAACCAATGTATTGTTGTATTAATGTAATGTGGATGTAATACTGTTTCTCATTTCATGTAATGGCTATACATTGGAAAATCTATGTTCCACTGGTTTTGTAAATGTTGGAGATAAGGATGTCAGATGTTTTGTGTTGCTACTAGCAACACACGAGATGAAGTGTTTCCAGGGAAGCTGCAGACAACGCATCCCCTGAAGGCTCATGTTGTTGTTTGCCACACGAACCACACACCTGAAAACACAATTACTGCCGAAAAAGAGAAAATCGTCAGCTAGTCTGACACAAGAGAACGAAACACCACAATTGCGCTCAGATGTTCGTACATGTGACTTTAACGTAACTGTATATATTGTGCAGAAACCATTACTGTCTACAGTAAGCAACATAGTAACTCTGGAATTAATAGCAACTCTCTTGATATGTGCCAGATATACAGTGTCTGGGATATGTGCCAGATATACAGTGTCTGGGATATGTGCCAGATATAGTGTCTGGGATATGTGCCAGATATACAGTGTCTGGGATATGTGCCAGATATAGTGTCTGGGATATGTGCCAGATATACAGTGTCTGGGATATGTGCCGGATATACAGTGTCTGGGATATGTGCCGGATATACAGTGTCTGGGATATGTGCCAGGTATACAGTGTCTGGGATATGTGCCAGATATACAGTGTCTGGGATATGTGCCAGATACAGTGTCTGGGATATTTATACTACATTATGCTTTGCTCACATACTGTGCAAAGCAAGACTTACGAATATATCCAGGACAACTTCCTTACATCTGCAACAGATGGCAGCATTAGAGCAAACTATGCCAGTAGATGACACACACTATTTACAAAGATGGGCTACTACCATCTGTCGCCTTCACACATCTCAGAGTGGAGACTTTCCTGACCAAATCATTGAACAATTCTTGATGCTGAGGCTTGAAACGTCTGGAGAAATGACTTATGGTCGGAATATCACAGACAGTACATTAACAAAGTGGGCTCGTGACTTCGTTAGTGTGTTCCTGTGTGTGATACTCTAGAGACGTTTACAAGGGCTTACACTGGCAAACTTGAAGTGCAGTGACTGCAACACACTCAACATTTCCTGGTGTCCCTCTCAGATGGCATTGTTGCAGATGCATTTATAAACTATGATGATGTTACAGAAGTTGGTCATGCAGCAGCATCACACATTGATGGTGAATAGTTCACAGCCATCACACTACACCGTGATGACGATGGGATGACTATCGGTGTCAATAGTAATGCCGTTAAAGTAAGGGGAAAAGAGAGTGGTTAATTCAAGTCTTTTATTTAACAAAATCACATGTGTTCTAAATAAAAGTTCAGTATGAAAGCATTCTTGGATTATGTTCTCGCTCCTCAGTCGCCTTCCACATCCCATGATGGTGTCATGTGGAAGCCAAGAAAGAGTGCCTTTGGCTTGCTAGTAAAATCGTTCATTACCCAAGAATCCAACATCCCAGAAAATGCCTTTTGTTTTGTTTTAGACAGTAGTCACTTGCTAACAAGAGTTGTGCGGCTACAACCATCTACGTGTGGAGTTATATGTCACATATATGTCAAACACTGAAACATTACGGTGTTGGAGCAACAGTAGTGCTTAATGGACACGATAGCACAGTTGCTATATAGTTGAGCAAAGTCTCATAGCCTAGAAATGCACATCCAGTGATAGAATTTTCGATGTTGATATGGAAACCACCCGTCCCCAGCAGCAGTCTTGGCTAACAGTAACAATGAGAAAAAACTAATAGAAACTGCGTGAAATTATACTCACGTCTGGCATAAATATAGACTGAGGCAGAAGCTGACACTGTTTCAACAGTACTTGCCATGACAAAGTCAGAGGATCTGAGAATTGTTGTTGTTGGTACAGACACTGACCTACTGGTGATGCTGGTAGCTACAACAACCACTACTATAAATACGTGTTTGTTATGCCTCAGCAGCCCCCAAACACTGCACAACATGCCACAAATTCAGTCTGTCATTAGACATAACAGCAAGCATTTGATTCTTTTGCATGCAGTGACTGGCTGTGATACAGTGTCTACATGCAGTGACTGGCTGTGATACAGTGTCTACATGCAGTGACTGGCTGTGATACAGTGTCTACATGCAGTGACTGGCTGTGATACAGTGTCTACATGCAGTGACTGGCTGTGATACAGTGTCTACATGCAGTGACTGGCTGTGATACAGTGTCTACATGCAGTGACTGGCTGTGATACAGTGTCTACATGCAGTGACTGGCTGTGATACAGTGTCTACATGCAGTGACTGGCTGTGATACAGTGTCTACATGCAGTGACTGGCTGTGATACAGTGTCTACAGTTCACCATCATGGTAAGTGCACAGCTTTTAACACATTACGCAAAAACAAAAAAGTAGTGTAACATGTCTGACACGCTTACCAAGCCTGGAAGCACATGTCTGACACGCTTACCAAACCTGGAAGCACATGTCTGACACGCTTACCAAGCCTGGAAGCACATGTCTGACACGCTTACCAAACCTGGAAGCATATGTCTGACACGCTTACCAAGCCTGGAAGCACATGTCTGACACGCTTACCAAGCCTGGAAGCACATGTCTGACACGCTTACCAAGCCTGGAAGCACATGTCTGACACGCTTACCAAGCCTGGAAGCACATGTCTGACACGCTTACCAAGCCTGGAAGCACATGTCTGACACGCTTACCAAGCCTGGAAGCACATGTCTGACACGCTTACCAAGCCTGGAAGCACATGTCTGACACGCTTACCAAGCCTGAAGCACATGTCTGACACGCTTACCAAGCCTGGAAGCACATGTCTGACACGCTTACCAAGCCTGGAAGCACATGTCTGACACGCTTACCAAGCCTGGAAGCACATGTCTGACACGCTTACCAAGCCTAGAAGCACATGTCTGACACGCTTACCAAGCCTGGAAGAACATGTCTGACACGCTTACCAAGCCTGGAAGCACATGTCTGACACGCTTACCAAGCCTGGAAGCACATGTCTGACACGCTTACCAAGCCTGGAAGCACATGTCTGACACGCTTACCAAGCCTGGAAGCACATGTCTGACACGCTTACCAAGCCTGGAAGCACATGTCTGACACGCTTACCAAGCCTGGAAGCACATGTCTGACACGCTTACCAAGCCTGGAAGCACATGTCTGACACGCTTACCAAGCCTGGAAGCACATGTCTGACACGCTTACCAAGCCTGGAAGCACATGTCTGACACGCTTACCAAGCCTGGAAGCACATGTCTGACACGCTTACCAAGCCTGGAAGCACATGTCTGACACGCTTACCAAGCCTGGAAGCACATGTCTGACACGCTTACCAAGCCTGGAAGCACATGTCTGACACGCTTACCAAGCCTGGAAGCTCTCATGATGAGGTGAAACATGCTGGACAACGATTAATTCTTGAGCTGCACGGCACCTTTAAAACACTCGACAAATTGCGCCACATTATATAGAAACGGAATTCCAGTGAACATTCCCATCTTTCAACTTAGTTCAGCACTGCACCTTGCAACTTAGTTCAGCACTGCACCTTGCAACTTAGTTCAGCACTGCATCTTGCAACTTAGTTCAGCACTACACCTTGCAACTTTATCCCATAGTTAGTGCTGCAGCACACTTATCTCAGTTCAAGAATGGGTGGGAAATTCTTTGCTGCCAACAGAATGCGGTCGGAAATCACAGGATAACAGCCTCAGTGCCAGTGAAAACCCAACTTATTGTTGCTGCTAACAGCCTGCTCAACATGGTGTCATGCGGGCGCACAGCTGATGGCTGTGTAGAGTCATGTGGGTGCAGAGAACATGGAGTGTGAAGTAAATATGATGCTGGAGCCTGCAACATCAACAATAACAACAACAACAACAGCAGCAGTGCACCAACATTGTTTGATATTGACCTTCAAGAAACTGCTCCTACACTACAGGATGTCGAGAGTGATGATAGTCACATTCTTGATGCACCAGAATGATGAAGACTGCATCTTTACCTTGCATGGATTATGATGTCACTTACACACAGGACACTGTAAGTGACATCATAAGTCTTTAATATACATGTTATACTCATTTACCAAACTGCGGCTGGCCAGGATTCGACCCTAAGACACATTGTCCTGCCTCAAGAGACAACACAACGTACCATATCACCTTACCACTGAGCCAGCGATCCTACAAAGATCACGCATCCAGCAGAGCTAGATGTTTTTCTCGTGATCCGAGGACACGAGAAAATCATCTAGCTCTGCTGAATGCGTGATGGAAATAAATGGTATAAAATACCGACACAATGGAAAAATAAACACATAAGCAGTATAATGTGATCCTTTATTGACAACGTTTCGCCCACGCAGTGGGCTTTATCGAGTCACAAACAGATCTACCTGGAAATGGAGGAACATGAGTATTTATAGGATTTAGTCAGGTGGAGAATGCTGGGTCAGGTGGAGAATGCTGCGTGTGACAGTCTTCAAAGTAGGGTGATACTTAAAACCTTGGGTAACTTAAAGGAAAAAGGACACAAATGCAACTAATGTGACATTTTATTGTGGCAACGTTTCGCTCTCCAGGAGCTTTCTCAAGCCGTTACAGCTTGAGAAAGCTCCTGGAGAGCGAAACGTTGCCACAATAAAATGTCACATTAGTTGCATTTGTGTCCTTTTACTTAACATATTGTCAGTAATTCTACCAATATTATTGTGTGACTTAAAGGACCTGCAGTGTTCCATTCTTGAGTTCTAGGTGGGATAGCGATGAAGAAGATTCTTGGCAATAGGTTCAGCTATGTTGTAGAAGGCGTTGTTCTGGTTGAAGTTGTTGGATATACAGATAAGTGATGATTCCAGGATTCTTCGGTATTGAGTGTTGTCTTCTCTGGCGATGAGTCTTGCGTTTCTGTAGTTGATTAAATGGTTGTGTGAATTTCGGTGTTGAACACAGGCATTCCTTGAGTCGTCAGATCTGCCAGAGACCTCCAAACACGTATTTCAAAACACCAGTACGCAGGCAGATCTGACGACTCAAGGAATGCCTGTGTTCAACACCGAAATTCACACAACCATTTAATCAACTACAGAAACGCAAGACTCATCGCCAGAGAAGACAACACTCAATACCGAAGAATCCTGGAATCATCACTTATCTGTATATCCAACAACTTCAACCAGAACAACGGCTTCTACAACATAGCTGAACCTATTGCCAAGAAACTTCTTCAACGCTATCCCACCTAGAACTCAAGAATGGAACACTGCAGGTCCTTTAAGTCACACAATGTTTTAAACTATCACACTACTTTGAAGACTGTCACATACAGCATTCTCCACCTGACTAAATCCTATAAATACTCATGTTACTCTTATTCCAGGTAGATCTGTTTGTGACTCGATAAAGCCCACTGCGTGGGCGAAACGTTGTCAATAAAGGATCACATTATACTGCTTATGTGTTTATTTTTCCATGAATGCGTGATCTTTGTAGGATCGCTGGCTCAGTGATAAGGTGATATGGTACGCTGTGTTGTCTCTCCAGGCGGGACAATGTGTCGTGGGGTCGAATCCTGGCCTGCCGCAGTTTGGTAAATGATTCAAAATCACTTGTTTCGTGATTTCATTGACATGTTATAATGCATTACGTTTATTTAATTTACTTTAGAAAGTCATACGAGCCCAATATTCTTTATTAGATCACTGAATAAATAATTTCATTATACTGAATATGTTGCAAAGCCTATGTTCAGAGACATTAAAAGCATTTGTATTGTGGAAAATTTTGATATTTTTCCTGTAATTTGTGTTAATTGATAGGAAAATAATCTTTATGTAATAGTGTAGGTGTGTATCTTTATTGCGACTTTTAAAGAGTGTTAAGTCATATGAGAACCTATATTCTCTACACTTTCCTTATTTAGTGTAATCTGTTAATTAAAATGTAATCTGTGTAATTTAGATGAAATTAATATTCTGAAAAGGAAAAATGTACTACACACCTGGAAATGTCTCTGAATGTAATTAAATATATGTGTATAATATAACAGTTTAGAGACACATCGAAAATGGTGGAACGTAAATATTAACTAATAAGTGTTGTAGAATTTAATTGTGGGTTATCGAGGCTGATAGAAAGAGTACGAAATGAGTGAATGTAATGAGTATCTTGAAGGGCTCAGATATATTGTGAAACAGTCATAATAAAACTGGCGAGGAAGATAATACTGGAGGCACTGATGTTGACCACCGTGGTTACTGCTGTTGGTGCTCGCCTCCCTGTGTGAACTCACAACAGCTAAGGTACTTAGTTATTGGCCAATATTAGTTGCCTGTCTATAAGAGGTGTTAGGATTTATCACTAGGACCATAAAATTTGGTAAGATATATTTATAATGTAACTAAACCACTCTTCCTTGTGATAATAATAATAATAATAATAATAATAATAATAATAATAATAATTGAACCACTAATTAATGTATAATTGTTAGTGCACAAGGAATTACTTGAGTTAAAGTCATATAGTTTTTTAAAATTATTATACAGTCCACAACCTAAATTGCCAGTGCTATTGGCTTAAATTTTCCTAATATTCAGGAACCACATGTTCCTAATCTAAGGTCCTGAAGTGTGAGTTGGGGAGCTGAGACGGTGGACATTGAAGGATGGACAGTGTTGTGACCCATTGTCACTGAAGTCCCACATGCCTCAGTAAGTATAATCTGCTTGAGATGTGCCAGAGTTCTCCCCAGTTATGTGGCTGAAAGATTATTTCAAGATTATACTTGTAGAAGTTCATCCACATAAGTTCTCACATCTGTCATGTCTGAATACCAAGACATGAAGAAAATAAATAACAGCAGCCATGTTGGACGCCATCTTGGAATTCCGGCTCCAGCGAGAGATGAATTTTCGGGAACTTTTGAGACATCTTTTGATATATCTTTTAATCGTCTTACAAATCTTTCTTGGTGTTTTCAACTTATTACCAGTGTTTTTGTGCTTTAAGTTTAGTGAACTGTTGCGCTACTCTTGGACACAAGTTGATAATATTTAATGGAGTTTCTGCTGGAATAAGAACATAAACTGGTATTATTCAAAATTCAAGCAATACTCCGAGACAACGTTTCGCTCTTTGTAGAGTTTTGTCACTTGATAATGTCCAACATAGAACGAAACGAAGAATTAGACATATGTGCAACATGTGGATGACTGAGGAATCCCGGCTACCAGTGACCATGTCTTCGTCTGCCACACGTCCCTCACCTGACGTCCCTCACCTGACGTCCCTCACCTGACGTCCCTCACCTGACGCCAGTGTATAAACACCAGATTTCCTGCCGGTGTGTGGAGTAATGTGCTCCTACGATATGAACTGATACACTTCCTACTTAGCTTATTGATGAATCCAAGATGTCGCAGCCATCCCCAACACCTTCTCAGGGGAAACATCCATGGCCTCATTCTCCACAGGGCTGTAAGGTAAACATCAAGTGAGTATAATTATTGCCCCAAAGGAGCATATGCCCATATTTCAGTCTTTAATGGACTGAAAGGCGGTTTACTCACGTGTTTGGACTTAAAAGTCCACGCATAACCGCCGTCAATAGGTAAATTTTGATGTTCTTGAAATACAAGAACTGCGCAGTCCCCTGTCTGACAAGAACACAAAAACATACCTTGCTCTTGTAACGTGAGCGATGGTGTTGGCTCCACCATATACGGCGGAAATGCTGTCTTGATTGTAGAATGTCGCTGATGAGTCACTGTCTTGTTTCGATGGAGTTCACTTGCGATTGTCTCTACGTTTGTCTTTTGGCAACAATCAGAAGCTGCGCACACTTCTGAATATACCGCGATTTTATTCACTAAACGCGCTGGAACAGAGTTCTTATCTTATTTTCCGACGTTAGTGGAGATTAAATTAGCGGTCCGACGTTCACGACTAATGTCTTTGTCGAGTTACGTCGCCTCGCGCTGTATGACCCCTCCTTTCGGTGGCCGAATTCAATCTGCCTCCCCTTGCAGCCTCGTGGTGCGTCGTGGGGCTTGATCGCTGAGGTCAGCACAATTTCAGCAATTGCTACAAGTGGCAATTAAAATGTTTGTGTTCCCTAAATTTCAATCACTGGAACACATGATTGTAATTTTCAAGTGTAGAAACTAATACAACAGTTTACTGTAATCTTCCTGTTATGGCAAAGAGTTACATTTATCTCAAATGTCTATTAAGTCACATACACTCGCTGCTACTTGGTCAGACCACGTGACACACTGTGGTCAGTACATCTGGTCTGAGTTATTTTGTTTATGCACCCAGACTCGCCTCGTCTGGCCCCTTCCTAAGGGAGGAAAGGGTGAGGGCCCTTAACAAGGGTAGTAAGGGCGCATACCCCCCTCCTTTGGAGAATTTTCTCCACACGGTGCTTCACATTCACAACTACTACCAGGCTGTGGGACTGATTACCTTGTCTTCCACTGTCTACCGTATATATTTCCACGGTCCTCAGATTGTGTATCGACATTGCAACTGGATGGCGAAACGTCAACAAAGTAAAAATACCCAAATGTTGCACATGTTTCCAATTCCGTATCCTGTTGGTATTGTATACCAGTAATATAGAGCGAAACGTTGCCTCAAATAAAGGTTACCCTTTTCTTCAAT
Source organism: Cherax destructor (assembly GCA_009830355.1). Lineage (NCBI taxonomy): Eukaryota > Metazoa > Arthropoda > Malacostraca > Decapoda > Parastacidae > Cherax > Cherax destructor. The sequence goes on along the minus strand of WNWK01011159.1, from coordinate 24,124 downwards.
ACTTTCAGCAGTAAACACACATATCCAACATTAACCTTAATGACTTGTCTTGTGCTCTGTCGACCGACCCAAACCCGTGTAAAAGTCTACGTTCTTTGTGAAGCCGATGAAAATTGTTTGTTATCTAGCAGTGAAAGTGGCCAGTTAGAAGCAAGACGGAACAATAACAAGTTAGAAGCAAGACGGAACAATAACAAGTTAGAAGCAAGACGGAACAATAACAAGTTAGGAGCAAGACGGAACAATAACAAGTTAGAAGCAAGACAGAACAATAACAAGTTAGAAGCAATACAGAACAATAACAAGTTAGAAGCTAGACAGAACAATAACAAGTTAGAAGCAAGACGGAACAATAACAAGTTAGAAGCAAGACAGAACAATAACAAGTTAGAAGCTAGACAGAACAATAACAAGTTAGAAGCAAGACAGAACAATAACAAGTTAGAAGCAAGACGGAACAATAACAAGTTAGAAGCAAGACAGAACAATAACAAGTTAGAAGCAAGACAGAACAATAACAAGTTAGAAGCAAGACAGAACAATAACAAGTTAGAAGCAAGACAGAACAATAACAAGTTAGAAGCAAGACAGAACAATAACAAGTTAGAAGCAAGACGGAACAATAACAAGTTAGAAGCTAGACAGAACAATAACAAGTTAGAAGCAAGACAGAACAATAACAAGTTAGAAGCAAGACAGAACAATAACAAGTTAGAAGCAAGACAGAACAATAACAAGTTAGAAGCTAGACAGAACAATAACAAGTTAGAAGCAAGACGGAACAATAACAAGTTAGAAGCAAGACAGAACAATAACAAGTTAGAAGCTAGACAGAACAATAACAAGTTAGAAGCAAGACAGAACAATAACAAGTTAGAAGAAAGAGGGAACAATAGCAAGTTAGAAGCAAGACAGAACAATAACAAGTTAGAAGCAAGACGGAACAATAACAAGTTAGAAGCAAGACAGAACAATAACAAGTTAGAAGCAAGACGGAACAATAACAAGTTAGAAGCAAGACGGAACAATAACAAGTTAAGAGCAAGACAGAACAATAACAAGTTAGGATCAAGACAGAACAATAACAAGTTAGAAGCAAGACGGAACAATAACAAGTTAGAAGCAAGACAGAACAATAACAAGTTAGAAGCAAGACGGAACAATAACAAGTTAGAAGCAAGACAGAACAATAACAAGTTAGAAGCTAGACAGAACAATAACAAGTTAGAAGCAAGACGGAACAATAACAAGTTAGAAGCAAGACAGAACAATAACAAGTTAGAAGCTAGACAGAACAATAACAAGTTAGAAGCAAGACAGAACAATAACAAGTTAGAAGCAAGAGGGAACAATAGCAAGTTAGAAGCAAGACAGAACAATAACAAGTTAGAAGCAAGACGGAACAATAACAAGTTAGAAGCAAGACAGAACAATAACAAGTTAGAAGCAAGACGGAACAATAACAAGTTAGAAGCAAGACGGAACAATAACAAGTTAAGAGCAAGACAGAACAATAACAAGTTAGGATCAAGACAGAACAATAACAAGTTAGAAGCAAGACGGAACAATAACAAGTTAGAAGCAAGACAGAACAATAACAAGTTAGAAGCAAGACGGAACAATAACAAGTTAGAAGCAAGACAGAACAATAACAAGTTAAGAGCAAGACAGAACAATAACAAGTTAGGATCAAGACAGAACAATAACAAGTTAGAAGCAAGACGGAACAATAACAAGTTAGAAGCAAGACAGAACAATAACAAGTTAGAAGCAAGACGGAACAATAACAAGTTAGAAGCAAGACGGAACAATAACAAGTTAGAAGCAAGACGGAACAATAACAAGTTAGAAGCAAGACAGAACAATAACAAGTAAGAAGCAAGACAGAACAATAACAAGTTAAGAGCAAGACAGAACAATAACAAGTTAGGATCAAGACAGAACAATAACAAGTTAGAAGCAAGACGGAACAATAACAAGTTAGAAGCAAGACGGAACAATAACAAGTTAGAAGCAAGACAGAACAATAACAAGTTAGAAGCAAGACAGAACAATAACAAGTTAGAAGCAAGACGGAACAATAACAAGTTAGAAGCAAGACAGAACAATAACAAGTTAGAAGCAAGACAAAACAATAACAAGAAAGAGGTCAGTTAGGAGCAAGACAACAATAACAAGGTATAACTGGAGTCTACCTGGAGGGCGTTCCGGGGATCGACGCCCCAGCGGCCCGGTCTATGACCACGCCTCCAGCAGACAAACACATCATTACTTCCTCTGTGGACACCAAAATGCGTAGTACAGAAGATTTCAAGAAATACTTATAACAGTACCAAATCACACGTAATGGAAGGACGATCTGATCCATCAACGTACTGGTCACGTGTACTGGATCCCGCAGCTGTGGTACACTGAATCCAGAAGCTGTGGTACACTGGATCCCGCAGCTGTGGTACACTGAATCCAGAAGCTGTGGTACACTGGATCCCGCATCTGTGGTACACTGGATCCCGCAGCTGTGGTACACTGGATCCCGCAGCTGTGGTACACTGGATCCCGCAGCTGTGGTACACTGGATCCCGCAGCTGTGGTACACTGGATCCAGCAGCTGTGGTACACTGGATCCCGCAGCTGTGGTACACTGGATCCCGCAGCTGTGGTACACTGATCCCAGCAGCTGTGGTACACTGGATCCGCAGCTGTGGACACTGGATCCCGCAGCTGTGGTACACTGGATCCCGCAGCTGTGTACACTGGATCCCGCAGCTGTGGTACACTGGATACAGCAGCTGTGGTACACTGGATCCCGCAGCTGTGGTACACTGGATACAGCAGCTGTGGTACACTGGATCCGCAGCTGTGGTACACTGGATACGCAGCTGTGGTACACTGGATCCCGCAGCTGTGGTACACTGGATACAGCAGCTGTGGTACACTGGATACCGCAGCTGTGGTACACTGGATACCGCAGCTGTGGTACACTGGATCCCGCAGCTGTGGTACACTGGATACAGCAGCTGTGGTACACTGGATACCGCAGCTGTGGTACACTGGATACAGCAGCTGTGGTACACTGGATCCCGCAGCTGTGGTACACTGGATACAGCAGCTGTGGTACACTGGATCCCGCAGCTGTGGTACACTGGATACAGCAGCTGTGGTACACTGGATACCGCAGCTGTGGTACACTGGATACCGCAGCTGTGGTACACTGGATACCGCAGCTGTGGTACACTGGATCCCGCAGCTGTGGTACACTGGATACCGCAGCTGTGGTACACTGGATCCGCAGCTGTGGTACACTGGATACGCAGCTGTGGTACACTGGATACCGCAGCTGTGGTACACTGGATACAGCAGCTGTGGTACACTGGATCCCGCAGCTGTGGTACACTGGATCGCAGCTGTGGTACACTGGATACGCAGCTGTGGTACACTGGATACCGCAGCTGTGGTACACTGGATCCCGCAGCTGTGGTACACTGGATACAGCAGCTGTGGTACACTGGATACCGCAGCTGTGGTACACTGGATACCGCAGCTGTGGTACACTGGATACCGCAGCTGTGGTACACTGGATACAGCAGCTGTGGTACACTGGATCCGCAGCTGTGGTACACTGGATACCGCAGCTGTGGTACACTGGATACCAGCAGCTGTGGTACACTGGATACCGCAGCTGTGGTACACTGGATACCGCAGCTGTGGTACACTGGATACAGCAGCTGTGGTACACTGGATACCGCAGCTGTGGTACACTGGATACCGCAGCTGTGGTACACTGGATACAGCAGCTGTGGTACACTGATACCGCAGCTGTGGTACACTGGATACCGCAGCTGTGGTACACTGGATACCGCAGCTGTGGTACACTGGATACAGCAGCTGTGGTACACTGGATACCGCAGCTGTGGTACACTGGATACAGCAGCTGTGGTACACTGGATACAGCAGCTGTGGTACACTGGATACCGCAGCTGTGGTACACTGGATACCGCAGCTGTGGTACACTGGATACAGCAGCTGTGGTACACTGGATACCGCAGCTGTGGTACACTGGATACAGCAGCTGTGGTACACTGGATACAGCAGCTGTGGTACACTGGATACAGCAGCTGTGGTACACTGGATACCGCAGCTGTGGTACACTGGATACCGCAGCTGTGGTACACTGGATACAGCAGCTGTGGTACACTGGATACCGCAGCTGTGGTACACTGGATACCGCAGCTGTGGTACACTGGATACCGCAGCTGTGGTACACTGGATACCGCAGCTGTGGTACACTGGATACCGCAGCTGTGGTACACTGGATACCGCAGCTGTGGTACACTGGATACCGCAGCTGTGGTACACTGGATACCGCAGCTGTGGTACACTGGGCTCCACACTCAGACTAATCACCCATTCTCTACCCAGTGTGACTCATTGAATAAGTAAAATTTAAGCAACTCAGAGTGTGTAGTGACGGTACCAGTACAACTGTAGTACCTATTAGTCTTGTACCATTACTATTGTTACATTACTGTCTTGTACCCGTACTACTGTAACATTACAGTGTGTAGTGTTGTACCAGTACCGCTGGTACAACATTAGTGTGCGCAGGTCACTATTCTTCTCAAGACAATGTGTATTCTCGCCCTTACGTGCGGTCTACCATCACTGTAGGGACGACCATCTGCCACACCATCTGCTATCATCACTGTAGGGACGACCATCTGCCACACCATCTGCTATCATCACTGTAGGGACGACCATCTGCCACACCATCTGCTATCATCACTGTAGGGATGACCATCTGCCACACCATCTGCTATCATCACTGTAGGGATGACCATCTGCCACACCATCTGCTATCATCACTATAGGGATGACCATCTGCCACACCATCTGCTATCATCACTGTAGGGCTGACCATCTGCCACACCATCTGCTATCATCACTGTAGGGATGACCATCTGCCACACCATCTGCTATCATCACTATAGGGATGACCATCTGCCACACCATCTGCTATCATCACTGTAGGGCTGACCATCTGCCACACCATCTGCTATCATCACTGTAGGGCTGACCATCTGCCACACCATCTGCTATCATCACTGTAGGGCTGACCATCTGCCACACCATCTGCTATCATCACTGTAGGGCTGACCATCTGCCACACCATCTGCTATCATCACTGTAGGGCTGACCATCTGCACACCATCTGCTATCATCACTGTAGGGCTGACCATCTGCCACACCATCTGCTATCATCACTGTAGGGCTGACCATCTGCCACACCATCTGCTATCATCACTGTAGGGCTGACCATCTGCCACACCATCTGCTATCATCACTGTAGGGCTGACCATCTGCCACACCATCTGCTATCATCACTGTAGGGCTGACCATCTGCCACACCATCTGCTATCATCACTGTAGGGCTGACCATCTGCCACACCATCTGCTATCATCACTGTAGGGCTGACCATCTGCCACACCATCTGCTATCATCACTGTAGGGCTGACCATCTGCCACACCATCTGCTATCATCACTGTAGGGCTGACCATCTGCCACACCATCTGCTATCATCACTGTAGGGATGACCATCTGCCACACCATCTGCCACACCTGGTATACAAGTCAGGGATGCTGGTCTCCAGGTCAGAGCCACTTTACTCTCCACTTTTTTAATGTTTGTTTTGTTATTTTTCAGGTGTCTGGTATCTGGTACTGGTGAGCTTGGATGCTGCTCAGGGCTGCATCTCCCTCCCTCAGTATCCAAGGTAAGACTTTTTTGTTCACTCGTATCTCCTAATTTATTCTCGTATAGAGAACATATAATATAATCACCTATATGTGTTTGCAGGAGTTGGGTCTTAGCTCCTGGCCCCACTTCTCAGTTTGTCGCTTGTAAGATTCACTTCCTCCTAGCCTCGTGGGCCCTATTGTACCTGCTTCTAAAACTGTGTATAGAACTTGCCTCCACAACTTCCTTGTCGAGGTCATTCAACACTCAATAAATACTTCCTGACATCCCTGTGATTCATCTGCATTTTTAACTTCCAGTTGTAAACCCTAGTACCTGTTTCCCGCCTCTCAAACAGCTGGTCCATGTCTAACCCTATCAATTCTTCTGAGCATTTTGTATGCTATAATTATCATATCTCCCTTGGTTTTTCTGCTCTCCAATTTCGCTAGATTTAGTTGTGTTAGGTGTGGCTCCTCAGGCTCCTCACCACTCCAACAACCCTCACTGAAGTCTTCTCCACTTTCTTCCTTATTTATCATTCGTTCTCAGGTGTGGGTTCCATGCTGGTGCTGCATACTCCAAGATGGACTTGACATGTATAAAGGGCCTGGAATGACTGCATAATGAGATTCCTGAAGGCTGCTCTTAGACTGGCCAGGCGAGAGCATTGCTTGCTGAGGTCACTTGCTGAGGTCACTTGCTGAGGTCACTTGCTGAGGTCACGGTGTTGATGTGAACCTCTGCTGTTATACCAGTCACTACTCTGGCTCCTGGGTCTTTCTCACTGAGGTCTGTGTACTCACCTATTTGTGGTTGCCAGGGTCGAGTCACAGCTCCTGTGTGTATGTGTGTGTGTGTGTGTGTGTGTGTGTGTGTGTGTGTGTGTGTGTGTGTGTGTTAATGAGGATGAATTGTTTTAGATCTGGACGATAAAGTTACATGATACAGTATAAGCCTTATTATAATGATTCGCTTAAGGAGAGCTTCATTAAGTTAACACAAAAACGCACACATATGTATGTGTGTGTGTACTCGCCTATTTTTGATTGCAGGGGTCGAATCATAGCTCCTGACCCCGCCCCTTCACTGATCGCTACTAGGTCACTCTTTCAATGCTCCATGAGCTTTATCATACCTCGTCTTTAAACTTTGTATGGTTCCTGCCTCCACTACGTCACTTGCCAGACTATTCCACTTCCTGATAACTTTATGATTAAACAAATACTTCCTAACATCTCTTTGACTTATATCTGAGTCTTCAGCTTCCACTTGTGACCCCTTGTTTCTGTGTCCCATTTCTGGAACATCCTGTCTCTGTCCACCTTATCTATTCCTAGCAGTATTTTATATGTCGTTATCATGTCTCCACTAACCCTCTTGTCCTCCAGTGTCGTCAGGCCAATTTCCCTTAACCTTTCTTCATAGAACAATCCCCTTAACTCTGGAACTAGTCTTGTTGCAAACCTTTGCACTTTCTCTAATTTCTTGACGTGCTTGACCAGGTATGGGTTCCAAACTGGTGCTGCATACTCTAGTATGGGCCTGACGTACACAGTGTACAGAATTTTGAACGATTCCTTACTCAGGTGTCGGAATGCTATTCTTAGGATTGTCAGGCGCCCATATGCTGCAGCAGTTATCTGGTTGATGTGTGCTTCAGATGTGCTGTGTGTATTCACCTAATTGTGGTTGCAGGGGTCGAGACTCAGCTCCTGTGTGTGTGCGTGTGTGTATTAGGTGACCCGGAAAGAGCACTTTTAAAAGGTTGACTGATTTTCTTTTCTTCCTTCACTTCTATTTTATTTCGCTCATAACTCGAGAACGCCTCATCCAATTGGATTCAAATTTTCAAAACTTGTGTTATTTCCTGAACACAAGACTCACGCTGCCATTGACTGCCAAAAGTCCCAATTTTCCAATTTTATTGAATAAATAGTGATTTTTTCATATATTATTAACGGATGCTTCTGATTGACTTCAAAATATTATTGACGATGCATTCTATATTAAGGATGATAACCTATAAGTTTAATTTGAATAGATGGAAATTCGATTTTTTTTTTGAAATAGTTAAAATACTTGAAAACGTTGAAATCAGATCAGTTACACGAGAAGGTCTTCTTTGATCGCCTTCAAGCAATTTGTAATCGATTAAGCTTCATCATATCTTCATCTAAAACAAAGATATTAACAAGCAAACGACATCCCCCTGCCATCAGATACCTTGGTGTAGATGTAGTCTTCATTAACTCCACCATAACCACAACTAAATATGAAATACAAAGATAGACTAAATGCTCTCAAAGCTGTAGCTGACTACAACACCAACTGTGGTGCTAATGTTGCTAGCTACAACACCAACTGTGGTGCTAATGTTGCTGGCTATAACACCAACTATGGTACTAATGTTTCTGGCTATAACATCAACTATGGTACTAATGTTGCTGGCTATAACACCAACTATAGTACTAATGTTGCTGGCTACAACACCAACTATGGTACTAATGTTGATGGCTACAACACCAACTATGGTACTAATGTTTCTGACTACAATACCAACTATGGTGCTAATGTTGCTGGCTATAACACCAACTACGGTACTAATGTTTCTGGCTATAACACCAACTATGGTACTAATGTTGCTGCCTACAACACCAACTATGGTACTAACGTTGATGGCTACAACACCAACTATTGTGGTAATGTTGCTGACTACAACACAAACTATGGTACTAATGTTGCTGGCTATAACACCAACTATGGTACTAATGTTGCTTGCTATAACACCAACTATGGTACTAATGTTTCTGGCTATAACATCAACTATGGTACTAATGTTTCTGGCTAAAACACCAACTATTGTACTAATGTTGCTACTACAACATCAACTATGGTGCAAATGATGCTGACTATAACACCAACTATGGTACTAATGTTTCTGACTACAACACCAAATATGGTGCTAATGTTGCTGACTACAACACCAACTATGGTACTAATGTTGCTGACTACAACACCAACTATGGTGCTAATGTTGCTGACTACAACACCAACTATGGTACTAATGTTGCTGACTACAACACCAACTATGGTACTAATGTTGCTGGCTACAACACCAACTATGGTACTAATGTTGCTGGCTACAACACCAACTATGGTACTAATGTTGGTGACTACAACACCAACTATGGTACTAATGTTGCTGACTACAACACCAACTATGGTGCTAATGTTGCTGACTACAACACCAACTATGGTACTAATGTTGCTGGCTACAACACCAACTATGGTGCTAATGTTGCTGACTACAACACCAACTATGGTGCTAATGTTGCTGACTACAACACCAACTATGGTACTAATGTTGCTGACTACAACACCAACTATGGTGCTAATGTTGTTGGCTACAACACAAACTATGGTGGTAATGTTGCTGGCTACAACACCAACTATGGTGGTAATGTTGCTGACTACAACACAAACTATGGTGGTAATGTTGCTGACTACAACACCAACTATGGTGGTAATGTTGCTGACTACAACACCAACTATGGTGGTAATGTTGCTGACTACAACACAAACTATAGTGGTAATGTTGCTGACTACAACACAAATTATGGTGGTAATGTTGCTGGCTACAACACAAACTATGGTGGTAATGTTGCTGGCTACAACACCAACTATGGTGGTAATGTTGCTGACTACAACACAAACTATGGTGGTAATGTTGCTGACTACAACACCAACTATGGTGGTAATGTTTGGCTACAACACCAACTATGGTGGTAATGTTGCTGACTACAATACCAACTATGGTGGTAATGTTACTGACTACAACACCAACTATGGTGGTAATGTTGCTGACTACAACACCAACTATGGTGGTAATGTTACTGACTACAACACCAACTATAGTGGTAATGTTGCTGACTACAACACAAACTATGGTGGTAATGTTGCTGGCTACAACACCAACTATGGTGGTAATGTTGCTGACTACAACACAAACTATGGTGGTAATGTTGCGGACTACAACACAAACTATGGTGGTAATGTTGCTGGCTATAACACCAACTATGGTGGTAATGTTGCTGACTACAACACAAACTATGGTGGTAATGTTGCTGACTACAACACAAACTATGGTGGTAATGTTGCTGGCTACAACACCAACTATGGTGGTAATGTTGTTGACTACAACACCAACTATGGTGGTAATGTTGTTGACTACAACACCAACTATGGTGGTAATGTTGCTGCTACAACACCAACTATGGTGCTAATGTTGCTGGCTACAACACCAACTATGGTGCTAATGTTGCTGACTACAACACCAACTATGGTGCTAATGTTGTTGACTACAACACCAACTATGGTGGTAATGTTGTTGACTACAACACCAACTATGGTGGTAATGTTGTTGACTACAACACCAACTATGGTGGTAATGTTGTTGACTACAACACCAACTATGGTGGTAATGTTGTTGACTACAACACCAACTATGGTGGTAATGTTGCTGCTACAACACCAACTATGGTGCTAATGTTGCTGACTACAACACCAACTATGGTGCTAATGTTGCTGGCTACAACACCAACTATGGTACTAATGTTGCTGGCTACAACACCAACTATGGTGCTAATGTTGCTGGCTACAACACCAACTATGGTGCTAATGTTGCTGACTACAACACCAACTATGGTGGTAATGTTGCTGGCTACAACACCAACTATGGTGGTAATGTTGCTGACTACAACACCAACTATGGTGCTAATGTTGCTGGCTACAACACCAACTATGGTACTAATGTGAGAATCGTGAGAATGATGTACATAGTCTGTATTAGATCCTTAACTGATTATGCTGCTCCCATGTTGATATTAACTAAGGAAAGTTCTCTCCGACCCTTGGAGTTAATGCAAACTGAAGCTCTCAGAATTATTCTTGGCTGTCCCAAATCTACAAAGGTTCTTAATATGAGGAAGGCGCTTGGTATCTCTGGTATCAGTGATAGGATTATTGAGATTAACACTGTGTTTGGTATTAGAATGTTAAGAAATGAACCTGACCCTGTCACTTTGAATCTAACTACACATTGATCTAAAAATACACATTAAGTTTTATAACCTGCATGAACTATAACACTGTAGACAACAAGATCATTTCATCCCTCCATGGAAGATGTGTTCATTTAATATCACATACCTGCAAGTCCCTCCCAAGAAGCTAGTAATCCCTTCCTTAAATCACTTGTTAAAGCAACTGCTCAACTGAATTGTTTGCGATCCAAATGGTACTAAAGCTAACTCATAACACTGAGCTTGACTCTATCATCATTACTGATTCTATGTCATCATTGAAGGCTCTTGATTCACATAATAACTCCAACAACATGCTCCTTGGAGAAGCCAGGTATAGATACTCAAAAATCCGGAAAAAGGAATTAATGTACAATTGCCATGGATCCCATCACACATTGGATTATCCCTTCATGATAAAGTTGATATGTTAGTCAAGAAGGAGAATGTAGAATATAACTTTGGTATACTATCTGTGTCTAGCATTAAGAGTAATATTAGGAGAGAAGTAAATAATGAAAATGTATGTTACAGGAATGCAATTAGAAGCCTGAGTAGATCTATAACCCACTATGATAACATGAACGTAGATAAGTAAGTTTATGGAACAACTTGCAATGTGAATAGACTGACTGATGTTGTAGTTGCCAGACTTAGGCTTGGCTACAAGTACTTCTGGCAGTTTGGGAGACACAGATGATGATCAAACCAAATGCAAAGTATGTGGCCAGTCCTATGGTCACTGTCGTGAACACTATGTGCTAAATTGTCCACTTATTGGAGAATATAGAGATGCACAGTATGATAACCTATGTGACATGTCAAGGTATCTTATTAATGAAAATAAGATACATTAAGCAAATTTCCTAAATTTGCTTGTAACAGATAAGTGAACTGTAGATATAAATCCAGATGTACTCCTGTTAAACCTTTTGGGGCCTAGTTTCTGCGCCTTTTGAGTATCCATATGCTCTTGCGCTACCATCCATAGGATGGATATGGGTGCTCAGTAAACTAGCCATTATGGTGGCAAAATCTAATCTTCAAACTTTTACCACTGACGTCTTGATTAAAACACAGCATGTTACTCACTTTGAGTTGTGTAAATTTCAATTTTCCAATTTTATTAAGAAATTCTTTCCCATGTAATAAAAGTTAATGGCTCTTCTGATCACCTTCAAGCCCTAAATGCTAATGTATATAATAATAATAATAATAATAATAATAATAATAATAATAATAATAATAATAATAATAATAATAATAATATCTAATTCTGTAAGTACGTGTACAAGGTATACAGGCCTAGCTGACATCAATCACATACTACTATACAGAAAGCTCCTTGTTATGCTGAGCATTTCGGGTAAATTAGGTAAATTGTTGTCCCCGTCGACTAACACCCAGGTACCCATTTTAGTGATGAGTTAACAAGGACAGTAGGCGCCTTCGAAGGAAATATTTCGCCAGTTGTATGAAATTGTGCTTTGTTTTTTTTAATATAAATATAATAGTTTTTCTTACAGAATTGTAGAGCATTTTAAAAACAATGTGGGTATGAAAGTCAAACTAAAAAACTACAACTCTGCGGATTCGTGGCTTTTTTCAGCTTAACGAGGAGAGACTTTTCTATTTTTCGCAACATTTTCAGCAGAATTTTCGTTTGTTTTACCACAAATTTTGATGTATTACTCGAGAACGACTTTTTCAATCAGATTCAACTTTGCAAAGTTTGTGTAATGTATCTTGGTCAAGACTGAGGAGTGTTTGCACGTCTGGCTGACCTATCTTGGTCAAGACTGAGGCGAGTGTTTGTGACCACGTCTGGCTGACCTATCTTGGTCAAGACTGACGAGTGTTTGCACGTCTGGCTGACCATTAGACTGGAGTGTTTCAGTCTGGCTGACCTATCTTGTCAAGACTGAGGAGTGTTTGCACGTCTGGCTGACCATCTTAGACTAGGTTTGTCTGGCTGACTACTGCAAGACTGAGGAGTGTTTGCACGTCTGGCTGACCTATCTTGGTCAAGACTGAGGAGTGTTTGCACGTCTGGCTGACCTATCTTGGTCAAGACTGAGGAGTGTTTGCACGTCTGGCTGACCTATCTTGGTCAAGACTGACGGTAGCTGTTTGCCACGATCGTGGCTGACCTATCTTGGTCAAGACTGACGAGTGTTTGCACGTCTGGCTGACCTATCTTGGTCAAGACTGACGAGTGTTTGCACGTCTGGCTGACCTATCTTGGTCAAGACTGACGAGTGTTTGCACGTCTGGCTGACCTGTGAGCACTGCTACACAAGTCATTCCCTTATTACTGGGCAAAAGTTTCTTTGGTCGCCCATTTTGCTATTTTTAACCTTGAAATAATATAGTATTATTTTGCCTTATTGCTGGAAGGAGTTATTCATTAGCCTTAAAGACTATAACAGTCTCGACGGAGTTATACATTACCCTTAAAGACTAACAGTTTCACAGGTGGCATAAACCACACCTTAATGTTGGTGAGGGGCTCTTCATCCAAGGAACTGGACTTATCTTCTCGCTTGAATCGAATTTACATCTTTCCTGTTTCACAGGAGCTATATGGCCACTGCGGGTTTAGCGCTTTCCTCTGATTATAATATAATACACTAATTGTAACAAATATCAATCTTCAGTGGTTGATGTTGTTGGAGTCTGTGCAATAACTGGAGAATGCATCTTCAGGTCAACTTCAAACTTGTAGTATTGATGTGTTTTCCTCAAGGTAAACAATCTCTTGATGTTGGCTTGTGTTAGTTATCACGTGTCAGTTTTATTAATCAAATTGGTTTTCTGTCTCTTGTGATCAGAAATAAGTTACTGAGGTTGACTATATTTGGTTAGCTTAGGTTAAATTAGTTTAATTTTCATTTGTGCCTAGAAGATCTGAGTGACCTCAAGACCATTGTTGAAAGTTTGTATGCTATGTACATTAAGCTTACATAAGACTTCCTTAAAAGCTGGTCAGTCTTACTTGGAGAAAAGTTTGAATTTATTTTGGTCTATGTACTTCCCAATTTGCTTTTTTTGGAAACTGGAAAACTTGAAATGCTGCTTTTGATAAAATAATTTTGGCTGTTGCATATTTTTTATCAGCTTCAAGAAGCCTTACATGATGGCAACTTAATAATGCAACATATGAGCGGCTTCAAGCTTAATGTACTCGTGTATTTTAGGATATTGGCCTCTTTGGTCTCTTTGGTCTCTTTGAAAGGTTTGAATTAGATTTGGGTTGTGTAATATCTCTTAATTTACCTTTGTTATTAAAGAAATTTCATTATCAGTTTCTATATATTGACTTATAATTGTTTCCTTCATATCTTCAACACTAATATTTAACTGCATTATCAACTTATGCTTCACTCTGCAATATTCCTGTCGCCTGCATTGAGGCGCAAGGGACTGGTTCAGTACTAACAATATGGATGATCCTTCACGGAAAGCTCGGCGATCAAATTGTTGAAAGTTCCGCCAGCATAGTAGGCTTCTTCAGTCGAAAACAGAGGAGACAGCAGAAGAAGTGGAGAGATTAAGACGTGATCAGTCCATAAACCTTGAAGTTGTAGTTTTGAGGTGGTCAGTCCCTCAGCATGAAGAAGAGTTTAGCTCCACAATGTTGAACAGTGTGAAGCTGAGGCGTGAAAATATAGCATTCTAGCAGCAGATGCTAGAGTGGCATAAGACAGGAGGCGAGTCCAGCAGCAGATGCTAGAGTGGCATAAGACAGGAGGCGAGTCCAGCAGCAGATGCTATAGTGGCATAAGACAGGAGGCGAGTCCAGCAGCAGATGCTATAGTGGCATAAGACAGGAGGCGAGTCCAGCAGCAGATGCTAGAGTGGCATAAGACAGGAGGCGAGTCCAGCAGCAGATGCTAGAGTGGCATAAGACAGGAGGCGAGTCCAGCAGCAGATGCTAGAGTGGCACAAGACAGGAGGCGAGTCCAGCAGCAGATGCTAGAGTGGCATAAGACAGGAGGCGAGTCCAGCAGCAGATGCTATAGTGGCATAAGACAGGAGGCGAGTCCAGCAGATGCTATGGCATAAACAGAGGCGAGTCCAGCAGGAGTAAGGGCATAAGACAGGAGGCGAGTCCAGCAGCAGATGCTAGAGTGGCATAAGACAGGAGGCGAGTCCAGCAGCAGATGCTATAGTGGCATAAGACAGGAGGCGAGTCCAGCAGCAGATGCTAGAGTGGCATAAGACAGGAGGCGAGTCCAGCAGCAGATGCTAGAGTGGCATAAGACAGGAGGCGAGTCCAGCAGCAGATGCTAGAGTGGCATAAGACAGGAGGCGAGTCCAGCAGACAGTGGCATAGTAGGAGTCAGCAGCAGATGCTAATGGCATCAGACGAGGCGAGTCCAGCAGCAGATGCTAGAGTGGCATAAGACAGGAGGCGAGTCCAGCAGCAGATGCTAGAGTGGCATAAGACAGGAGGTGAGTCCAGCAGCAGATGCTAGAGTGGCATAAGACAGGAGGCGAGTCCAGCAGCAGATGCCAGAGTGGCATAAGACAGGAAGCGAGTCCAGCAGCAGATGCTAGAGTGGCATAAGACAGGAGGCGAGTCCAGCAGCAGATGCTAGAGTGGCATAAAACAGGAGGCGAGTCCAGCAGCAGATGCTATAGTGGCATAAAACAGGAGGCGAGTCCAGCAGCAGATGCTTCAGTAGTATCAACCTGCACTGGGAGACTGCAGTAATGTCAGCCTGCACTGGGAGACTTCAGTAGTGTCAGCCTGAGCTGGAGACTTCAGTAGTGTCAGCCTGCACTAGGAGACTTCAGTAGTGTCAGCCTGCACTAGGAGACTTCAGTAGTGTCAGCCTGCACTAGGAGACTTCAGTAGTGTCAGCCTGTACTAGGAGACTTCAGTAGTGTCAGCCCGCACTAGGAGACTTCAGTAGTGTCAGCCTGCACTGGCAGACTTCGGTAGTGTCAGCCTGCACTTGGAGACTTCATTAGTGTCAGCCTGCACTGGTAGACTTCAGTAGTGTCATCCTGCACTGGGAGAATTTATTAGTGTCAGCCTTCACTGGGAGACTTCACTGGTGTCAGCCTGCACTGGGAGACTTCAGTAGTGTCAGCCTTAGCTGGGAGACTTCACTAGTGTCAGCCTGAGCTAGGAGACTTTAGTAGTGTCAGCCTGAGCTATTAGACTTCAGTTGCGTCAGCCTGAGCTGGGAGACTTTAGTAGTCTCAGCCTGAGCTATTAGACTTCAGTAGTGTCAGCCTGAGCTATTAGACTCCAGTAGTGTCAGCCTGAGCTGGGAGACTTCAGTAGTATCAGCCTGAGCTAGGAGACCTCAGTAGTGTCAGCCTGAGCTGGGAGACTTCAGTAGTGTCAGCCTGTACTAAGAGACTTCAGTTGTGTCAGCCTGCACAAGGAGACTTCAGTAGTGTCAGCCTGCACTAGGAGACTTCAGTAGTGTCAGCCTGCACTAGGAGACTTTGGTAGTGTCAGCCTGCACTTGGAGACTTCAGTAGTGTCAGCCTGCACTTGGAGACTTCAGTAGTGTCAGCCTGCACTGGTAGACTTCAGTAGTGTCAGCCTGCACTGGGAGACTTTAGTAGTGTCAGCCTGAGCTGGGAGACTTCACTGGTTTAAGCCTGCACTGGGAGACTTCAGTAGTGTCAGCCTGCACTGGGAGACTTCAGTAGTGTCAGCCTGCACTAGGAGACTTCAGTAGTGTCAGCCTCCACTGGTAGACTTCAGTAGTGTCAGCCTGCACTGGGAGACTTTAGTAGTGTCAGCCTGAGCTGGGAGACTTCACTGGTTTAAGCCTGCACTGGGAGACTTCAGTAGTGTCAGCCTGCACTGGGAGACTTCAGTAGTGTCAGCCTGAGCTGGGAGACTTCAGTAGTGTCAGCCTGCACTAGGAGACTTCAGTAGTGTCAGCCTGCACTAGGAGACTTCAGTAGTGTCAGCCTGCACTAGGAGACTTCAGTAGTGTCAGCCTGCACTTGTAGACTTCAGTACTGTCAGCCTGCACTTGGACACTTCAGTATTGTCAGCCTG
Organism: Cherax destructor; assembly: GCA_009830355.1. Classification (NCBI taxonomy): domain Eukaryota; kingdom Metazoa; phylum Arthropoda; class Malacostraca; order Decapoda; family Parastacidae; genus Cherax; species Cherax destructor. The sequence goes on along the minus strand of WNWK01011159.1, from coordinate 7,273 downwards.
CACTGGGAGACTTCAATAGTGTCAGCCTGAGCTAGGAGACTTCAGTAGTGTCAGCCTACACTGGGAGACTCCAGTAGTGTCAGCCTGAGCTGGGAGACCAGAAATGTCAGCCTGAGCTAGGAGACTTCAGTAATGTCAGCCCGCACTGGGAGACTTCAGTAGTGTCAGCCTACACTGGGTAACTTCAGTAGTGTCAGCCTGCACTGGGAGACTTCAGTAGTGTCAGCCTGCACTGGGAGACTTGAGTAGTGTCAGCCTGCACTGGGAGACTTGAGTAGTGTCAGCCTGCACTGGGAGACTTGAGTAGTGTCAGCCTGCACTGCGAGACTTCAGTAGTGTCAGCCTGCACTGAGAGACTTCAGTAGTGTCAGCCTGCACTGGGAGACTTCAGTAGTGTCAGCCTGAGCTGGGAGACTTCAGTAGTGTCAGCCTGCACTAGGAGACTTCAGTAGTGTCAGCCTACACTGGGAGACTTCAGTAGTGTCAGCCTGCACTGGGAGACTTCAGTAGTGTCAGTCTGCACTGGGAGACTTCAGTAGTGTCAGCCTGCACTTGTAGACTTCAGTAGTGTCAGCCTGCACTAGGAGACTTCAGTAGTGTCAGCCTGCACTAGGAGACTTCAGTAGTGTCAGCCTGCACTTGTAGATTTCAGTACTGTCAGCCTGCACTTGGAGACTTCAGTATTGTCAGCCTGCACTGGGAGACTTCAATAGTGTCAGCCTGAGCTAGGAGACTTCAGTAGTGTCAGCCTACACTGGGAGACTCCAGTAGTGTCAGCCTGAGCTGGGAGACCAGAAATGTCAGCCTGAGCTAGGAGACTTCAGTAGTGTCAGCCCGCACTGGGAGACTTCAGTAGTGTCAGCCTACACTGGGTAACTTCAGTAGTGTCAGCCTGCACTGGGAGACTTGAGTAGTGTCAGCCTGCACTGGGAGACTTGAGTAGTGTCAGCCTGCACTGGGAGACTTGAGTAGTGTCAGCCTGCACTGGGAGACTTGAGTAGTGTCAGCCTGCACTGAGAGACTTCAGTAGTGTCAGCCTGAGCTGGGAGACTTCAGTAGTTTCAGCCTGCACTAGGAGACTTCAGTAGTGTCAGCCTGCACTGGGAGACTTCAGTAGTGTCAGCCTGCACTGGGAGACTTCAGTAGTGTCAGTCTGCACTGGGAGACTTCAGTAGTGTCAGCCTGCACTGGGAGACTTCAGTAGTGTCAGCCTGCACTGGGAGACTTCAGTAGTGTCAGCCTGCACTGGGAGACTTCAGTTGTGTCAGCCTGAACTGGGAGACTTCAGTAGTGTCAGCCTGCACTGGGAGACTTCAGTAGTGTCAGCCTGCACTAGGAGACTTCAGTAGTGTCAGTCTGCACTGGGAGACTTCAACTGGTCAAATAGGATGTTGTGAGATATTCAAAAGAAATATATATGTTATAATTTTTTTTCTGTACGATTTTCATAACTTTTTCAACATTGATCATGAAGGTGAAGATCTACGAGGGTTAACACAGCACCAAACACAGCTGTTAACACAGCACCAAACACAGCTGTTAACACAGCACCAAACACAGCTGTTAACACAGCACCAAACACAGCTGTTAACACAGCACCAAACACATCTGTTACTGCAGCACCAAACACTGCTGTTAACACAGCACCAAACACAGCTGTTAACACCGCACCAAACACAGCTGTTAACACACCACCAAACATAGCTGTTAACACAGCACCAAACACAGCTGTTAACTCAGCACCAAACACAGTTGGTGCTGTTAACAGCTGTTAACACAGATGTTAACACAGCACCAAACACAGCTGTTAACACAGCACTAAACACAGCTGTTAACACAGCACCAAACACAGCTGTTAACACAGCACCAAACACAGCTGTTAACACAGCACCAAACACATATGTTACTGCAGCACCAAACACTGCTGTTAACACAGCACCAAACACAGCTGTTAACACCGCACCAAACACAGCTGTTAACACACCACCAAACATAGCTGTTAACACAGCACCAAACACAGCTGTTAACACAGCACCAAACACAGCTGTTAACACAGCACCAAACACAGCTGTTAACTCAGCACCAAACACAGTTGGTGCTGTTAACAGCTGTTAACACAGATGTTAACACAGCACCAAACACCCCTATTAACACAACACCAAACACAGCTGTTAAGAATGCACCAAACACAGCTGTTAACACAGCACCAAACAGAGCTGTTTACACAGCACCAAATACAGCTGTTAACACAGCACCAAACACAGCTGTTAGCACAGCACCAAACACAGCTGTTAACACAGCTGTTAACACAGCACCAAGCACAGCTGTTACTACAGCACCAAACACAGCTGTTAGCACAGCACCAAACACAGCTGTTAACACAGCACCAAATACAGCTGTTAACACAGCATCAAACACAGCTGTTTACACCACCAAACACAGCTGTTAACACAGCACCAAACACAGCTGTTAACACAGCACCAAACAGCTGTTAACACAACACCAAACACATCTGTTAACATAGCACCAAACGCAGCTGGTAACACAGCACCAAACACAGCTGATAACACAGCACCAAACGCAGCTGTTAACACAGCACCAAACACAGCTGTTAACACAGCAACAAACACAGCTGTTAGCACAGCACCGAACACAGCTGTTAACACAGCACCAAACGCAGCTGTTAACACAGCACCAAACACAGCACCAAACACAGCTGTTAAATCAGCACCAAACACCGCTGTTAACATAGCTCCAAACGCACCTTTTAACACAGCACCAAACGCAGCTGGTAACACAGCACCAAATACAGCTGTTAACACAGCACCAAACACACTTGTTAACACAGCACCAAACACAGCTGTTAACACAACACCAAACGCAGCTGTTAACACAGCACCAAACACAGCTGTTAACACAGCAACACACAGTGCTGTTAACACAGCACCAAACACAGCTGTTAACAAAGCACCAAACACAGCTTTTAACACAGCAACAAACAAAGGTGTTAACACAGCACCGAACACAGCTGTTAATACAGCACCAAACAGAGCTGTTAACACAGCACCAAACGCAGCTGTTAACACAGCAACAAACACAGCTGTTAACACAGCACCAATCTCAGCTGTTAATACAGCACCAAACACAGCTGTTAACACAGCACCAAACAGCTGTTAATACAGCACCAAACACAGCACCAAAGGCAGCTGTTAACACAGCAACAAACACTGCTGTTAGTACAGCACTAAACACAGCTATTAACACAGCACCAAACACAGCTGTAACTCAGCACCAAACACAGCTGCTAACACAGCACCAAATACAGCTGTTAACACAGCACCAAACACACTTGTTAACACAGCACCAAACACAGCCGTTAACACAACACCAAACGCAGCTGTTAACACAGCACCAAACACAGCTGTTAACACAGCAACACACAGTGCTGTTAACACAGCACCAAACACAGCTGTTAAAAAGCACCAAACACAGCTTTTAACACAGCAACAAACAAAGGTGTTAACACAGCACCGAACACAGCTGTTAATACAGCACCAAACAGAGCTGTTAACACAGCACCAAACGCAGCTGTTAACACAGCACCAAACACAGCTGTTAACACAGCACCAATCTCAGCTGTTAATACAGCACCAAACACAGCTGTTAACACAGCACCAAACAGCTGTTAATACAGCACCAAACACAGCACCAAAGGCAGCTGTTAACACAGCAACAAACACTGCTGTTAGTACAGCACTAAACACAGCTATTAACACAGCACCAAACACAGCTGTAACTCAGCACCAAACACAGCTGCTAACACAGCACCAAACACAGGTGTTAACACAGCACCAAACGCAGCTGTTAACACAGCACCAAACACAGCTGTTAACGGAGCACCAAACACAGCTGTTAACACACCACCAAACACAGCTGCTAACACAGCACCAAGCGCAGCGGTTTTAAACAGCTCCAAACACAGCTGTTAACACAGCACCAAACACAGCTGTTTACACAGCACAAAACACAGCTGTTAACACAGCACCAAAGACAGCTGTTAACACAGCACCAAATGCAGCTGTTAACACAACACCAAACACAGCTGTTAACACAGCAACAACTGCAGCTGTTAACACAGCACCAAACACAGCTGTTAACACAGCACCAAACACAGCTGTTAACACAGCACCAAACACAGCTGTTAACAGCACCAAACACAGCTGTTAACACAGCAACAAACTCAGTTGTTAACACAGCACCAAACACAGCTGTTAACACAGCACCAAACACAGCTGTTAACAGCACCAAACACAGCTGTTAACACAGCACCAAACTCAGTTGTTAACACAGCACCACACACAGCTGTAACACAGCACTTCTCCATTCCCATAATCCTTTAACAAAAAAATGTATTTTTTCTTTAAAAATTAAGCCAAGAAATTGGTTAAAGGATTTTTTCTCCATTTGATAGGATTATATTTAAGCGTAAAAATACATTATACAACGTTTATTTAACCTCTAAGATGTTACAGCTGTTGAGTTACAGTCTGCTGTAATGTTATCTGTACTCACCTAGTTGTGGTTGCAGGGGTCGAGACATAGCTCCTGGCCCTGCCTCTTCACTGGATGCTACTGGGTCTTGCAACACACGGGGCGACATGCTGGGCGGCACACTGGGTGGCATACTGGGCGGCACACTGGGCGGCATACGGGGCGGCACAAGGGGCGGTACACGGGGTGGCACACGGAGCGGTACACGGGGCGGCACACGGAGTGGCACACGGGGCGGCACAAGGGGTGGCACACGGGGCGGCACACGGGGCGGCACACGAGGTGGCACACGGGGCGGCACTCGAAGCTGCACACGGGGCTACACACGGGGCGGCACACGGGGCGGCACAATGGGCGGTACACGGGGTGGCACACGGAGCGGTACACGGGGCGGCACACGGGGCAGCACACGGGGCGGCACACGGGGCGGCACACGGGGCGGCACACGGGGCGGCACACGAGGCGGCACACGGGGCGACCATCTATTAGAACAAGAATCCATTAAGTAAACAACCATGCGGTGTCATACGTCAACATTATGACGTCAATAACCGCACCGTCAACCTCAAATGTTCACTTTTAATAGAGTGGACCAGTAAGACAGCGGAAGGCCTCGGTCAGATGACCAAAAGCAATTCCTAGTCATCTAACGACTAAGATCCGCGTCAGGAAACACGACAAGTGTTTTCTGACGAGTTTTACCTAACTTACCCATAAGTCACAGGTCACTGTGACAAGGACACTGTGGGTGTATGGGTGTCAGTGTATGTATGCTGAGAGTTTATTTGTATCAGCGTTTTAGTGATTAAAATATTCTTGACTGGTAATGAAGGGGTGACATGCAACCTCAATGACCATTATAGTCGATAGGTTTTAAACCCCACATTAACCAACCTGTGTTATGCAGTGTAGCCAGCACCTGGAGGTGACCTCTGGAGCCTGGCTACACCTGGAGGTAACTTCTGGAGCCTGGAGGTAACCTCTGAAGCCTAGTTACACCTGGAGGTGACCTTTGGAGCCTGGTTGCACCTGGAGGTGACCTCTGGAGCCTGGAGGTAACCTCTGGAGCCTGGAGGTAACCTCTGGAGCCTGGAGGTAACCTCTGGAGCCTGGAGGTAACCTCTGGAGCCTGGCTATACCTGGAGGTGTCCTCTGGAGCCTGGCTACACCTGGAGGTGACCTCTGGAGCCTGGCTACACCTGGAGGTGACCTCTGGAGCCTGGCTACACCTGGAGGTGACCTCTGGAGCCTGGCTACACCTGGAGGTGACCTCTGAGCCTGGCTACACCTGGAGGTGACCTCTGGAGCCTGGCTACACCTGGAGTTGACCTCTGGAGCCTGGCTACACCTGGAGGTGTCCTCTGAAGCCTGGCTACACCTGGAGGTAACCTCTGGAGCCTGGCTACACCTAGAGGTGACCTCTGGAGCCTGGCTACACCTGGAGGTGACCTCTGGAGCCTGGCTACACCTGGAGTTGACCTCTGGAGCCTGGCTACACCTGGAGGTGTCCTCTGAAGCCTGGCTACACCTGGAGGTGACCTCTGGAGCCTGGCTACACCTGGAGGTGACTTCTGGAGCCTGGCTACACCTGGAGGTGACCTCTACCTTGGGTCATAATAAACCATCACTGCTAGCGCTGTCACTCTGCTTCATCAAGTTTTTTTTTGAAACAAAATTGATGTTTTACCAAATATTTAAAATAATTTTCATACGTTTATAAACTTTCATATACTTTTAAATGCTTAATTACATTTACACAGTTTAAAATCTTTCATATGCTTTATATACGTTCATATACTGACATATTCTTTTTATATACTTTTTAAGTTCATTTTATATTTTATATATTTATATATATATATATATATATATATATATATATATTTTATTTCATAAAGTAGTCGATGATGGAGTAAAGTGAACTGCTGGGGATATAATTGTTGACAACACTGATGGATGGAGTCACTTAGCATAGGCCAGTAGGCCTACTCTACTACTACACTCAGCATAGGCCAGTAGGCCTAATCTAATACTACACTCAGCATAGGCCAGTAGGCCTACGCTAATACTACACTCGCATAGGCCAGTAGGCCTCTCTACTACTACACTCAGCATAGTCCAGTGGCCTACTCTACTACTACTCAGCATAGGCAGTAGGCCCTATCTATACTACACTCAGCATAGGCCAGTAGGCCTCTCTATACTACACAGCATAGGCGTAGCCTACTCTACTACTACACTCAGCATAGGCCAGTAGGCCTACTCTACTCACACGGCATAGGCAGTAGGCCTACTCTACTACTACACTCAGCATAGGCCAGTAGGTCTACTCTAGTACTACACTCAGCATAGGCCAGTAAGCCTACTCTACTACTACACTCAGCATCGGCCAGTAGGCTCTCTCTACTACACTCAGCATAGGCCAGTAAGCCTACTCTACTACTACACTCAGCATCAGGCCAGTAGGCCTACTCTATACTACACTCAGCATAGGCCAGTAAGCTTACTCTACTACACTCAGCATAGGCCAGTAGGCCTACTCTACTACTACACTCAGCATGGCCAGTAGCCTGCTCTACTACTACACTCAGCATAGGCCAGTAAGCCTACTCTCTACTACACAGCATCAGGCAGTAGGCCTCTCTACTACTACACTCAGCATAGGCCAGTAGCTTACTCTACTACACTCAGCATACCAGTAGCCTCACTCACTACTCCCCTC
>WNWK01011158.1:0-66011 GCA_009830355.1 Cherax destructor | reverse complement strand
GCAGAGGTCAGGACAATGGTTCAGAGGAGGAGGTGGAGGTGGAACAAAAATGGAAGAATGTGCCTTCTTCAAGGATTAGGGAGATCTGTGCCAAATGGAGTGATGTGCAAGCATTTATGGATGAATATCACCCTAACCATGCTGTTGCAGGCCGTGCTGGCAACCTGTACAATGACACTGTGGTGTCCCACTTCAGGGATGTTTTAAAGAATCGCCAGACACAGATCTCCCTGGACAAATTTGTTGTTAGAAAAGGTCCAGTGACTCTCAAGCTGGTCCTAGTGGCATTCAAAGAAAAAGGGAAGTAACCCCAGAAAAGAACTTACCACCTGCAGTGTTAATGGAAGGGATTCCCTTCCAAACACTAGCATACTACTCCACCTTCTCCCTCCTCACTTCCTCCACACATCAACAACTCTTCAATAAATGTAAGTGACATGTTATTGTAAAATATTTGCATGTATTTATGTATTCTTTATTCAATTCTGTATTATTTAATGTCCAAAAGTTCTAAAAATATTTTATTTAACTACTTTTGAAGTCTTGGACGGATTAAATTTATTTCCATTATTTCTTATGGGGAAAATTGATTCGTGTTACGTTTGTTTCGTCTTAAGAAATGACCTCTCTGACGGATTAAAATCGTAAGTCGAGGTACCACTGTATATATATATATATATATATATATATATATATATATATATATATATTATATGTATATATATATGTATATATATAGTCTATTTTACATTATTCCTTATGGGGATAAATTCGTTTGGTAATGGCACTTGAACAGCATTCTGGAACGAAAAAATCACGAAAACCGGGGGTCCACTGTACAGTGGTCCCTCGGTTTTCGCCGAAAATTCGTTACAGAATGCTGCTCAAGAGCCATTACCGAACGAATTTACTTCCTTAAGAAATAATGTCACGTAGGTTAGTCTATTTCAGACCCCCAAAAATACACTTGCAACAGCACTTATGAAAATACACTTACATAAATGTTCGAGTTTGGAGATGCACGAAAACCGAGGGACCACTGTATATATATACACTGCACCTTACTTTGGTCTCACAGGCCACATAAGTTACGTAAAAAAATAAAATAGTGAAAAAACAAGAAACCTACGAAAGGAAGTAAACCAAAGTTTACCGGGTGAGCGCCATTCGCAGCTGTTGCCATATGCGGCTCATTTTTTGCCAACTTTACCGCTTTATATCTCGGTAAGTACTGATCGCAAAAAATTTTGGGGGGTATTTAAACAATCAGAAAAATAATCTTAACATTTTGATAGGAATTTTTTTTTTTTTTAATATTTTGCGACAAGAAATGACAGTTTCAGAAAGGGGTCACCGACAGTCAAAGGGTTAATGAGCCTCAGTGTGATTACCGCGTACAGTCAAACCCCAGATTTTGTCCGGTCCAGATATCGTACAATTCGGATTTCGACCACTTTTTTCGGCAAATTATTATCCTGGGTTTCGTACATCCGCTCGGAAATCATCCATAGCAGACACGTCTGCCTAGGCCGCTCATATGTTCGTGATACTAATATGTAATAATAATCACTATTGGGCACATTAAATGTCTTATTTTAGGTTAACCCTTTGACTGTCGGAGGCCCCATTCTGAAATTTACGAAAAAAAAAAAATATTTTTTCTTATGAAATGGTAGAGAATCTTTTCCCGATGGTAATGACACCAAACGTACAAAATTTGATGGAAAACTTAAGGAATTACACTCTCGCGAAGTTAGCGATGTCGGCGATATATATGCATCAGCGATTTTGCTGAATTTGAGCTTTATTTTCGGCCAATTTCATTGTTAAAGTCGACCAAACTCATAGCTATTTCTTTAGAACTCCATTTGTTCTATCGATTGAGTACAAGAAACCACCAATTTACCGATTTCAACTACCCAATAAAGTGGTCAGAAATTGGCAATTTGTCCAATTTCATGCAAAATAAAAAAGATGTCAATTTCAAAATAGGGTCCAGAATAAATAATGTAGACATTCCTGGCACTAAAATAAGATTTTCTCCGTTCATTAGTCACGTCTTTAGGCCCCTCTTATATTACTCTTGCTTAATATTTTGATTTTTTATTCACACAAATAATAGAAGATTTACTGTTATGCAGAGTACTGCATTACAGTGGAACCCCGACTTACGATGTTATCATCTTACGTTATTTTCGATAACCGATATTTATAACGTAAGAAATTTGATTGTGACTTACGATGTTTGCTTCGTCTTACGACTTTCGTACCGGACCTGTCCGCTTGGCGCCCAGCTGAGCGCGCACTCCAGGGAGCGTCAGTGCTATTGTTTACAAGCGAGAGCGACCACCCACCCACACCCACGCATTCATACCAGTATATTGTCATTATTCCACTGTTTTTAGTGCTTGCAACTGCTAAATAAGCTACCATGGGTCCAAGGAAAGCTCCTAGTGGTAAGCCTGTGGCAAAGAGGAACAGAAATATATGTACGATAGAAGTGAAGGAGATAATAGAAAAATATGAAAGTGGAGTGCGTATCAGTGAGCTGGCCAGGCTGTATGGTAAACCCTATTCTACCATCGCTACCATTGTGGATAAGAAATATTCAAGTAAAATCAAGGAAGCTGTTGTTGCAAAAGGTGCATCTGTGATCACAAAACACAGACCACAAGTGCTGGAAAATGTGGAAAGGTTGTTGTTGGTGTGGATCAACGAGAAACAGTTAGCAGGAGATACTGTTTCGGAGGGAATAATATGTGAAAAAGCAAGGCAGTTGCATGATGAATGTGCCTTCTTCAAGGATTAGGGAGATCTGTGCCAAATGGAGTGATGTGCAAGCATTTATGGATGAATATCACCCTAACCATGCTGTTGCAGGCCGTGCTGGCAACCTGTACAATGACACAGTGGTGTGTCATTTCAGGGATGTGTTAAAGAATCGCCAGACACAGAGCTCCCTGGACAAATTTGTTGTTAGAAAGAGGTCTAGTGACTCTCAAGCTGGTCCTAGTGGCATTCAAAGAAAAAGGGAAGTAACCCCAGAAAAGAACTTACCACCTGCAGTGTTAATGGAAGGGGATTCCCCTTCCAAACACTAGCATACTACTCCACCTCCTCCCGTCCTCCACACATCAACAACTCTTCAATAAATGTAAGTGACATGTTATTGTACAATATTTGCATGTGTATTTATGTATTCTTTATTCAATTATTTATTATTTAATGTCCAAAAGTTCTAAAAAATATTTTATTTAACTACTTTTGGAAGTCTTGGACGGATTAAATTTATTTCCATTACATATTTCTTATGGGGAAAATTGATTCGTTTAACGATTGTTTCGCCTTAAAATATGCCCTCTCTGACGGATTAATATCGTAAGTCGGGGTACCACTGTATTTTAAAAATGGTATAAATAATATCAGTGCCCTCGTGTAAGAATATTAGACTCACCAGTTGACGTGTATTGGACGTATGGCGTGATTTGTGTACTCTTGAACATTGGCAAAAATCGAACATTTCCACTACTTTGAGCTCAATTTCAAGGTCATTTTCATAATGAAACTAATCAAAATCATCTCTATTTCTGTAACATGTTTTCCATTCTATCAAATGAGACCACGAAAAAGAGAATACAACCATAAATACTATAGGAAAATACACCTCAAAGTTGGCATTTTAATCCAAAAACACTGTCGGAGTTTTTTTTTTCTCATGCACTGCGTGCTGCAGGATTTTTTTATACAGTGCACGCTGACCACACAGACCCATTCTCTCATATGTGGGCCTACCAGTTTTCTCCCGCTTGATTTGAAGCCGCTAGAATTATTGAGTATACATATACGTCCGAAACACTGGCTCGTAAGACGTATATATACGACCGAAACAGTCAAAGGGTTAACCCTTTGAGGGTTTTTGACGTACTAGTATGGCTTACATGCCAGGGCGTTTGATGTACTAGTACGCCTAAATTCTAGCGCCCTCAAATCAAACAGAAACAGGCTGGTAGGCCTAGATATCAGAGAATGGGTCTGTGCGGTCAGTGTGCGCAGTATAAAAAAAATCCTGCACCACACAGTGCATAATGAGGAAAAAAAACTCTGACTGTATTTTTTGTTTAAAACAGCGACTTTGCAGTCTATTTTCGTATGGTATTTATGATTATATTCTCGTTTTCTTGGTCTCATTTGATAGAATGGAAGATATGTTAGAGAAATAGAGATAATTTTGATCGGTTTCTCAATGACAAGTACCTAGAAATTGAGCGCAAAGTAACGAAAATGTTCGATTTTTGGCGATGTTCAAGAGTAAACAAATCACGCCACACGTACAATACACATCAACTGGCGATCTAATTCTTGCATAAGTGTGCTGATGTCATTTATACTGTTTTACAATGATGCAGTAGTATACATAATAATAAATCTTCAATTATTGTGAGAATAAAATTAAATGGAAGCAAAGTAATGAAGAGGGTGGAAACGTGACTAATGGACAGATAAAATGTTATTCGAGTGCCAGAATGTCTGTCTCATTTATTCTGGACTCTATTTTGAAATTGGCATCTTTGAAATTTGTATGAAATTGGACAAATTGCCAATTTCTGACCACTTATTAGTAGTTGAAATCGGTAAATTGGCAGTTTCTTATACTAAATCGATAGAAGAAATAAGTTCTAGCGAAATAGCTATAATTGTAGTGACTGAAACATTGGAATTTGCCGTAATAGGCTCAAAGTCGGCAATGCCAATGCGTAATAGCATCGATACCGCTAAATTCGCAGAGCATATTCCGTTAGTTTTTCGATCAAATTTCATAATTTTGGTGGCGTTATGATCGAAAAGATTCTCTATCATTTCATAAGAAAATAATTTTTGTTTTCGAAAATCTTTCGACCCTGAGATATTTCCTTCAAAATTATATAAGAAACACGTATGCTGGCCAGGCAGAAGGAAAACATTACATTTTCTCTGGTCCAGCATCAGAGAAAACGTGTATGAATCTGCATTGGCCCAGTCACCGCCCTTAACCCTTTGGGGGTCCAAGGGGTCTCTCTGAAACTCGTTCTCAGGGTCCACGAATTTCAAAAAAAAAAAAATTATTTTTTCTTATGAAATGATAGAGAATCTTTTTCAAATCATAATGCCACAAAAATTATGAAATTTGATCGAAAACTAACGGAATTATGCTTTTGCGAAGTTAGAGGTATCCATGACATTTACGCATATGCGATTTCGCCCACTTTGAGCCCTATTTTCGGCAAATTCCAATGTTTCAGTCTACTAAAATTATAGCTATTTCGCTAGAACTCCATTTCTTCTATCGATTGAGTACAAAAAAACGCCTATTTACCAATTTCAACTACCCAAAATAGTGGTCAGAAAATGGCAATTTGGCCAATTTCACACAACAAACGATGCCAATTTCAAAATAGGGTCCATAATAAACAAGGCAGACATTCCTGGCACTAAAATAACATTTTATCTGTTCATTAGTCACGTCTCCAGGCCCCTCTTACATTACTTTTGCTTTCCATTTTGAATTTTTATTCTCACAAAAAATAGAAGATTTACTGTTATGTATACAACTGCATCATTGTAAAAATGGTATAAATAATATCAGCGCACTTGTGCAAGAATATTAGACTCTCCAGTTGATGTGTATTGGATGCATGGTGTGATTTGTTTACTCGTGAACATCGGCCAAAATCGAACATTTTCGCTACTTTGCACTCAGTTTCAAGGTACAGTGGTACCTCAAGTTACGATGGTCCCCAAAATCGCCCTTTTATGTAAGTTTATTTTTTTAAATGCTTTTGTAGGTATATTTTTGGGGGTGTAAAAGGACTAGTCTATTTTACATTATTCCTTATGGGGATAAATTCGTTTGGTAATGGCACTTGAACAGCATTCTCGAACGAAAAAATATCGTAACTCGAGGTACCACTGTACTTGTCATCGTGAAACCAGTCAAAATTATCTCTATTTCTGTAATATATCATCTATTCTATAAAATGAGACTAAGAAAACGAGAATACAAGCATAAATACCATACAAAAATAGACTGCAAAGTCGCTGTTTTAAACCAACACGGTCAGTTTTTTTTCCTCATTATGCACTGTGTGGTGCAGGAATTTTTTTATACTGCGCACACTGACCGCACAGACCCATTCTATCACATCTAGGCCTAACAGCCTGTTTCTGCTTGATTTGAGGGCACTAGAATTTAGGCGTACTAGTACGTCAATAACCCTAGGGCGTAAGCCGTACTAGTATGACCAAAACCCCGAAAGGGTTAATACATAACACTTTTGTTTATAATTCTCGGCATGAATTATTCATTACTTCTCCCTCATTGTAAAACATCTAATGACCATATTAACCCTTATACTGTCCACACGTAGATATACGTTCACTCACGTAGCTGACTGAGTGCACGGACCCATTCTCTAATCTCTAGGCAACTCAGGCTTATCGTGGCAAGGTTAAAAGCATTTGAAAATAACGTAGATCTACGTTCGGAGCAGTACGCGAGCAAACGTATATCTACGTGTGGACAGTTTAAGGGTTAACTGTTATTGCACTACAAATCATTGATTTGATTTGATCTGATTTGATAAATTGTAATGCAACATATAGTAAATTATTTTGTTCTGTTATAAAACTATAATGCTTCAAAATAGTAAAACTGTAATGCCTCAAAATTGTAAACCTGTACTGCTTCAAAATTGTAATGTTTAAATTTCATTGTTTAAATACTCAATTGTACCTCATATTGTAAATTGTTTACTGGAGTTTTTTACCATCTAATCTGTTATAGCCTAATTAATCTTAAGTCAATTTTAAGTTTGCCCATAATGCTCTGCATACAAGGGGCTTTTGGCATGTACACCCCCACTGCTATAATTCCTTGTACAACTATGTATCTTGTCAAAATAAACTATTATATTAAATTATATTATATTGATGGCATTAAAGGTAGTTGTTAGAAACGATTAAACTCAGTGAACATGGTATGTCGATGGTAATAATATTGCTCCGGGCCAAATTAAATATCGTGTAGCTAGGATGTGGAAGAGTTGGTGAAGAAATACCACCCTAACATAGCTGTTGCAAGCCGTGTCTTCATGATCCAGTGACTCTGGAGCTGGTCCTAGTCCCAGTAAAAGACAAAGAAGGGAAGTAACCCCGGATAGGGACTTGATACCTGAATTCCTTATAGACGGGGATTCCCCTTCCTAACAATCTCTCCTCCCTCTCCCCTCCTCGCCGTCTTCCATACGCCAATAAGTCTCTTCAATAAAGGCAAAAGTTATTTAACCCTTTGACTGTTTCGGTCATATATATACGTCTTACAAGCCAGTGTTTCGGACGTATATATACTCAAAAATTCTAGCGGCTTCAAATCAAGCGGGAGAAAGCTGGTAGGCCCACATATGAGAGAATGGGTCTGTGTGGTCAGTGTGTGCTGTATAAAAAAAAATCCTGCAGCACGCAGTGCATGAGAAAAAAAAATTCGGACCGTGTTTTTGGATTAAAACGCCGACTTTGAGGTGTATTTTTGTATAGTATTTATGGTTGTATTCTCCTTTTTGTGGTCTCATTTGATAGAATGGATAACATATTACAGAAATAGAGGTGATTTTGATTAGTTTCATGATGAAAATGACTTTGAAATTGAGCTCAAATTAGTGGAAATGTTAGATTTTAGCCAAAGTTCAAGAGTAAACAAATACGCCATGCGTCCAATACACGCCAACTGGCGAATCTAATACTTTTGGTGTCATTACCACCAGGAAAAGATTCTCTATCATTTCATGAGAAAAAATAATTTTTTTTTTTTTGAAAATTTTGCAGCACCAGGAGACACCTCAGGATTTGGGTCCAAGGCCATTTTTGGAAGGGATGCACCAGTGTCCAAGAATTTAAAAAAAAAAAATCTTATTTTTTCTTATGAAATGGTAGATAATCTTTTTCTGAAGGTAATAAAACAAAAAGTACGAAATTTGATTGAAAATTGACGAAATTATGCTCTCGCGAATTTTGATGTGTCAACGATATTTACGCATTGGCAATTTTGCTGACTTTGATTCCCATTTTAGGCCAATTACATTATTCCAGTCAACCAAATTCTTAGCTATTTCACTAGTATTACTTCTATTCTATCGATTGAGCACAAGAAATCGCCCAGTCAACTGTTTCAACTACAAAATAAAGTGATTGGAAATTGGTAATTTAGCCAATTTAACTCAAAGTTCAAAATATTCCAATTTCAAAATAGGGGGCAGAATAAACAATGCAGGCATTCCTGGCACTAAACTAACATTTCCTCTGTTCATTAGTTATGTTTTCAGTCTTTACAAATGAATTTCATTTTGATTTTTTATTCACATAATGAATTTTTATTCAAACCAAAAAATGGAAGATTTACTGTTATGCAATAATGTAATAATTGT
Source organism: Cherax destructor (assembly GCA_009830355.1). NCBI lineage: Eukaryota > Metazoa > Arthropoda > Malacostraca > Decapoda > Parastacidae > Cherax > Cherax destructor. Next base: position 57,555 of record WNWK01011158.1, on the reverse strand, counting down.
ACAAATAATATCACCACATTTGTGAACGTATATTAGACTCGTGAACATCGGCAAAAATTTAAGATTCTGCTATTTTGAGCTCAGTTTCAAGCCATTTCCAGTTCTAAAACCAATCAAAATCATCTCTTAATCTGTAGTATATCTTCCGTTCTATCAAATGAGACCAAGAAATCGTAAATACAACTATAAAAAGTATACGAAAAAACACTGCAAAGTCGCTGCTTTAATTGAAAATTACGGTTTCAGTTTTTTCTCTCATTATGCACTGTGCTGCAGGATTTGTTTTATGTGGTGCACACTTACCACATAGATGTATTCTCTAATATCTAGGCCCAAATTTACCGCTCAAAGCTTATCTGAGTGAGCTGAGCTCATGCCGTAGAACTACGGCACGGACCCTGAAAGGGTTAAATGTTCATTTATCAATTAAAATTAGTCATTTATATTTATTTCTCATTGTTTTCTGTATGTAAACCTATAGTTATTCTCTTTAAAATTGATTTTTTGTTAATATTTTTGGGTGTCTGGAACGGATTAATTGGATTTACATTATTTCTTATGGGAAATATTACTTTGGTTTTCGTCCATTTCGGATTTCAACCGACCTTCTGGAATGGATTAAGGACGAAAACCAGGGTTCCACTGTAGTGATTTTAATGTGTTCCTGCATGCTAGCACAGTGTGTAAGTTTACTTACACAGGTACACATAAGTATAATTATCAAAGTACAGTGGTACCTCGGTTAACTATATTTTTTCGTTCAAGAATGCTGTTCAAGTGCCATTACCAAACGAATTTATTCCCATAAGGAATAATGTAAAATAGACTAGTCCTTTTAGACCTCCAAAAATACACTTACAAAAGCATTTAAAAAAATAAACTTACATAAAAGGGCGGGTTTGGGGACCATCGTTAACCGAGGTACCACTGTACAGTGGTCCCTCAAATTTCGCCGAAAATTCGTTCCAGAATGCTGCTCAAGTGCCATTACCGAACGAATTTACTTCCTTAAGAAATAATGTCACGTAGGTTAGTCTATTTCAGACCCCAAAAATACACTTGCAACAGCACTTACGAAAATACACTTACATAAATGTTTGAGTTTGGAGATGCATGAAAAACGAGGGACCACTGTATATATAAAATATGAAAACTTTAAAACACTTGAAATTTTGGAAAGTTTCCAGACATAATGGAGAGACGCAGTGCTCACGGAGCTCACAGAGAATGTAAACAAACTGGGTGGGGTGCGGTGACTGTATTAGTGTCAGGTGGGGGAGCCGTATAGCGAGCTTTGGTCATAATTTGAAATGTCCATATTAGCGGAATGCCGTAAGGTGAAATGCCATAAAGCGGGGTCTTACTGTACTCTGATAATTATACTTATGAGAACCTGTATCAAAATAAACTTACACACTGTGCTGGCATGCAGACACATATTAAAATAACTAAGTGTATGTTATTAGTCTTGAAGACGTCATATTAACCCTTTGACTGTTTCGGTCATGTATATACGTCTTACGAGCCACTGTTTCGGACGTATTAATACGTGTAAATTCTAGCGGCTTCAAATCAAGTGGGAGAAAGCTGGTAGGCCTACATGTGAGAGAATGGGTCTGCGTGGTGGGTGTGCGCAGTATGAAAAAAATTGGGGACTCAGTGGTGCATTGTGGGAGTGCCATGTTTGTAGTCCTTGTTCACCATGCCTCGCGGTAAGAAGTACCTCACTCCCCGGCAAATTGGAGGTCTTCTCTTCCCAAGTGATAGTTCAAACAGTGATGGAAGTGCCAGTGAAAGTGAATTCCATGGTTTTCAAAAGGGTGTGACCGAAAGCAGTGCCCAGGATAACATAATTAGTGATGAAAACCCAGATGACCCACAACCTTCCACCTCTGGTGCTGGGCCATCTCATTCACGTTCACCTGTACCAGGATGAAAGAGTAAACTATTTCAACGTGTACAGGACTCTGATGTGAGCAGTGTAAGTGATGATGATAGTGATTTCAAAGTTATTGAAAGCAGTTTTAGTGGCGACAGTGAGGGAGAATATTCTCCAGTGAAGCGGCAGTATGTACGACGCAACATGCGTTCTGGTAGTGTGCCATATGCTATTCCAAGGAAAAGGAGTAAATCTCTGAGTACATCTCTTGGCCCTACACCACGAATTGATAGTGAAGATGATGATATTGTTACAATGGGGATGTGTAATGTGTGTGGGGCAGCTGGTGGTAGTGGTGGTGTTGGCGGTGGTATGAGTCACGTGGCACCAGGAGCGGGCCATGCTGCTACCCACGCTGCTAACTCAGCACAGCCACAACCAGCCTCAACCACCCCCATACTCCCACAACCTACACAACCACAACCACCTGTCAATATCCAGTACCTACCAGCATCTGGGATTGGTAACACAAAGAGGAATACTGCAAAATTGTACACTTGGGAACAATGCCACTGAGCTGGAATGCCTTCAGTTATTCTTCGATGAACCCCTGATGGACATTATTGTCAGGGAAAGCAAAACATACTACGAGTACACCATGGCAAACACATTTCTTTCACCAAGGTCACAGCTACACCAGTGGAAGGACACAACTGTGGCAGAGATGTACCTGTTCTTTGACACAATAATGCTTATGCCACATGTGTATAAGCACACTGTCAACACATACTCGAACATTTATGTAAGTGTATTTTCGTAAGTGCTTTTGCAAGTGTATTTTTGGGGTTCTGAAATAGACTAACCTACGTGAAATTATTTCTTAAGGAAGTAAATTCGTTCGGTAACGGCACTTGAGCATCATTCTGGAACGAATTTTCGGCGAAAACCGAGGGACCACTGTATTATAGAACAATAGTAATGAACATTTTTTTTTATTGTTGGTTTGTGTAAACAAGTTTTGTAAACAATATAATGATACTAATTTTTATGCGATTATTGTGTTGCATACAACGAGTGTATATATATACATTGCACCTTACTTTGGTCTCACAGGCCACATAAGTTACGTAAAAAAAAAAAAAGTGAAAAAAACAAGAAATCTATGAATGGAAGTATGTAAACAAAAGTTTACTGAGTGAACAGCATTCGCCGCTGTTGCCATACGCGGCTCATTTGTTAATTCTTTTTTTCAAATATTTTGCAACAACAGGAGAGCAATCAGGATTAGGGGTTGCGACAGTCAAAGGGTTAATGATGATAATAATAACAATAATAATTACTCTGAGGCGCATAGATGTCGTATAAAACGTTAATACAGCCTCTCCTCACTTACCAACGTACTCGTTTACTGACAACGCGGAGTTACGACGGGCTCTCCAGAAAAAAAAAATAATGAGAACTTGGGTCATGGTAACAGGCAGTGTGTCTGCATCAAGCATCTCAATCTCCTTCTTACAGCCACTCAGTACACTAGCATTTAAAGTCTCCAAGACTACATATTTGTACAAATTTGTACTTGATTGTGTACCCCATAATACAAGAAGTGCAGCAGCTCTTGGAAGAGGAAAATGGAAGTACAAAAGAAGTTCACAGTAAATGGGTTAGCTGGTGTGTTTGTGTGTGTGTTTACATTCTGGGTGTCTCTCATGGCAACTTAATTAAGAAATTATACTCAGTGAACAAGGTATCTTGATGGTAATAATAATAATAATAAATAATAATCACTCTGGGGGCACTTTGTCATACGTATTTCTTAATAATAAACATGACACAAGCGAGAGTTCCCTGCAGCAGTGCAATTTATCAAATGTCACTGGCTGTCATCAGTTATCTGACACTTGTCACAACACCATAAAAAAAGTGACCACGACATTACAGAAATGCTATGTGCTAAACATAAACTTTTTTCAGTAAGGCAGTCAAGTCAGTAAGTCATTCAGTCAAGTCAGTGTGTCATTCAGTCAAGTCAGAGTGTCATTGAGTCAAGTCAGTGTGTCATTGAGTCAAGTCAGTGTGTCATTGAGTCAAGTCAGTGTGTCATTGAGTCAAGTCAGTGTGTCATTGAGTCAAGTCAGTGTGTCATTGAGTCAAGTCAGTGTGTCATTGAGTCAAGTCAGTGTGTCATTGAGTCAAGTCAGTGTGCATTGAGTCAAGTCAGTGTGTCATTGAGTCAAGTCAGTGTGTCATTGGAGTGTCAAGTCAGTGTGTCATTGAGTCAAGTCAGGTGTCATTGAGTCAAGTCAGTGTGTCATTGAGTCAAGTCAGTGGCTGATCGCATTCATTGAGTCAAGTCAGTGTGTCATTGAGTCAAGTCAGTGTGTCATTGAGTCAAGTCAGTGTGTCATTGAGTCAAGTCAGTGTGTCATTGAGTCAAGTCAGTGTGTCATTCAGTCAAGTCAGTGTGTCCTTCAGTCAAGTCAGTGTGTCCTTCAGTCAAGTCAGTGTGTCCTTCAGTCAAGTCAGTGTGTCCTTCAGTCAAGTCAGTGTGTCCTTCAGTCAAGTCAGTGTGTCCTTCAGTCAAGTCAGTGTGTCCTTCAGTCAAGTCAGTGTGTCCTTCAGTCAAGTCAGTGTGTCATTCAGTCAAGTCAGTGTGTCATTCAGTCAAGTCAGTGTGTCATTCAGTCAAGTCAGTGTGTCATTCAGTCAAGTCAGTGTGTCATTCAGTCAGTGTTAGTCAGTCGTGTGCATTCAGTCAAGTCAGTGTGTCATTCAGTCAAGTCAGTGTGTCATTCAGTCAAGTCAGTGTGTCATTCAGTCAAGTCAGTGTGTCATTCAGTCAAGTCAGTGTGTCATTCAGTCAAGTCAGTGTGTCATTCAGTCAAGTCAGTGTGTCATTCAGTCAAGTCAGTGTGTCATTCAGTCAAGTCAGTGTGTCATTCAGTCAAGTCAGTGTGTCATTCAGTCAAGTCAGTGTGTCATTCAGTCAAGTCAGTGTGTCATTCAGTCAAGTCAGTGTGTCATTCAGTCAAGTCAGTGTGTCATTCAGTCAAGTCAGTGTGTCATTCAGTCAAGTCAGTGTGTCATTCAGTCAAGTCAGTGTGTCATTCAGTCAAGTCAGTGTGTCATTCAGTCAAGTCAGTGTGTCATTCAGTCAAGTCAGTGTGTCATTCAGTCAAGTCAGTGTGTCATTCAGTCAAGTCAGTGTGTCATTCAGTCAAGTCAGTGTGTCATTCAGTCAAGTCAGTGTGTCATTCAGTCAAGTCAGTGTGTCATTCAGTCAAGTCAGTTGTCATTCAGTCAAGTCAGGTGTCATTCAGTCAAGTCAGTGTGTCATTCAGTCAAGTCAGTGTGTCATTCAGTCAAGTCAGTGTGTCATTCAGTCAAGTCAGTGTGTCATTCAGTCAAGTCAGTGTCATTCAGTCAAGTCAGTTATTCAGCTCAGTGTGTCATTCAGTCAAGTCAGTGTGTCATTCAGTCAAGTCAGTGTGTGCATTCAGTCAAGTCAGTGTGTCATTCAGTCAAGTCAGTGTGTCATTCAGTCAAGTCAGTGTGTCATTCAGTCAAGTCAGTGTGTCATTCAGTCACGTCAGTAAGTCATTCAGTCAAGTCAAGAACTCATTCAGTCAGGCAGACAGATAGACAGACTCGATAAAGAAGCCCAAATTAATAAAAACTGACATACAGTGGACCCCCCGGTGTTCGTAATTAATTCATTCCAGAATGCTGCTCAAGTGCCGTTACCAAATGAATTTGTTCCCATAAGGAATAATCTAAATTAGCTTAGTCCTTTTAGACCCCCAAAAATACACTTACAAAGGCACTTACAAAAATACAATTACATAACTGTTCGATTTTGGAGCAGTACGAACACCGGGGGTCCACTATATATGGAGAGGTATCGGAGGGTGTGTGGGGCTGGGGGCTATACAGAGAGGGGGAGGTAGGGAGAGGGAGGGATGGTGACACTTTTGAAGTGTCAGTAAGGGGTCATTCCTCGATTATCGATGAAATCGTTTACCGACGGGGTCTTAGGCCCCTATCTCCGTCGTTAAGTGAGGAGAGGCTGTATAGACATTTTGCTTAATCCATTTATGATATTTTTTTCAAAATTATATAATAAACATGCTATGTAACATATAAACATATAAATTAATATAAATATGAGACATTTTTCCAGTCGGCGTGACGAGTGAACAAAAACCATTCGTGTCCGGACTGCTAACAACAACAACAACTGGTTTGTTTACAAAACTCGCAAACCTCCTACACTCTCAATCTCTCTCTCTCTTGTTTATTCATTTAATCTTGTTTACTCACCTCTCACTCTACATTAAGACTACAAATATTTTAAGGTAAGTAATGAGTGTACTGTATATACATTTTATCGCTCTAGGGCACTTTAAAAGCCTAGTATATAATGTGTGGTGGGGTAGCCAGATCTGGGTTACATACCTACCACACTTTGATACCTACCTCCTACCTTACTATTCACCTTGCACACTATATTAAGCAGAGGTTCCACTGTATTTATTAAACCATAACATGTATACGTATACAATATTTTACGATGTTTTCATGTGTTTTATGATTGGTCATGGTTCAATAGGTTAAGGAAGCAGTATGGTTAGGCCCAGTGGTCTGGTGGCCAGAGCTCTCGCTTCACACATGGAGGGCCCGTGTTCAATTCTCGGCGGGTAGAAAAATTTCGACGTGTTTCCTTACACCTGTTGTCATGTTCACCTAGCAGCAAATAGGTACCTGGGTTGTTAGACGACTGGTGTGGGTCGCATCCTGGGGGACAAGATTAAGGACCCCAATGGAAATAAGACAGACAGTCCTCGATGATGCACTGACTTTCTTGGGTTATCCTGGGTGGCTAACCTTCCGGGGTTAAAAATCCGAAGAAATCTATCTTTTTTTATTAAGTAAATGCTATTACTATTATATTTCCCTACAATATATTTGCGCACCAAACATTCGCGAATTTTCAACATTCACAATGTTCTTGATCCCCTAACCCTCGCAAATGTGGAGGGAGACCTGTATGCTCCTTGCTTAGCGACGAATTCGTTTACTGACGTGGACTTAGCAACAGAACTCCGTTGTTAAGTGAGGAGAAGCTGTATGACAAAGCAAATGTAGCCAAGGCCAAGAAAATTACAAAATACATTAGCCAAGGTCAAGAAAATTATTAGATAGATTATGAGGCATCTCGAAATAAGGAATGCCAAAACTATATCAAAATGGTAATACGTACTTTTTGAAGCTCTACATTAGAATACACTAACCTCCTCAAGGTTGTAGATGTGTTAACTGAACTTGAAAACATGTAGAAAATTTTAAATTTTTTTCTGCATAGAATCAGGGTGTCTCAAAGTACTGAATGTACTCAGAAATGAAAAGAGAATAATCTATACATGGTAAATACTTGCAGGTTAGGTCACTAATCTGCACACTAAAATAACATTTTATTGGAGTGAGATAAGGGAAGGGTAGAATAGACCTGATGAAAAGTAGGGACACTATCAAGACAATTCAAGAACATTGTACTAACATTCAAAGTCCACAAGTCTTCAACCAGCTAATAGGAAAGTTTTGGAACAGATATAGTTTTCATGGGGCAATTAAATAAGTTTCACAGAGGTGCCTGATGAGCAAGGCCATGATGGCTTTACAAGTAGTGAAAGTCGATTAAAAACAGACCGACTGGTCAGGAATTTGCTAGGAAAGCCTGGCCTAATATCAAAACATAGGTAGAAAACCTATCGAAAAAAATAGTCATGGGTGAAAATCAATTAACAGCAATTATATATACATACATTACTAAGAAGTTTTAAATTTAATTTATTCTTACCTAAATCCCTTTTTACTTTTCTTTTTCATGGCAGACAATAGGGCAAGACCACCACATTCAACCAAATGGGCATGGAAGACACTCAAATCCTGGAACTGCAAGCTGCAACTAGAGCAGGTCTTCATATTTATTTTCTCTGTCTCAGACAATTCTGCATCAGAATTTCTTCTGCTGGATCTGGTTTGCTGCAATGGAATACCAGGTAGTGGGAGGCGGTATGGCCGAGTGGTGGGAGGTTGGTACTGCATACAAAAACTAAGTGGCACTTCTCCTTGTCCCTGTATCATGGTATGTGCACACCACACTGATGGATGCACCTCCCATTTATGGTCCATTATATCAGCTAAATCCCAATAGCCAGCACCACAAGAACAACAAATGTACGTGTGTGCCTTGGACCATTCTCCATCAACTACAACCCGTGGTTCTGCAAATACAGATTTTATTTCATTTTTGTCCTCTTGATCACCTTTTCCAGACTGCATCCCTGACCTTGTACGAGTTAGTAGAGGAACTTTTGGATTATCAGTTTCTTTTTTATTATCTTGGTCTAATTTTTCTATTGGTTTCTTTAAAGGAATCTGCTTTACAGACAATTCTGAAGTTTCCTTTTTTTTAGTTCCTCTTGACCTTAAAGTAGATATACCCAGAATGTCAAAAAGATCATTTTCCCGTTTTGCTCGAGGAGTACTACCATGTCCTTTCCGTCCCTTTTTGAGAATTTTCTTTTGGAGCTCCATTTGTATAGATAAACTGAAGTTTTTTATGAATTCATCATCAAGAGATATTTTAATACTTTTCTTACCTTTCATATATTTAGTAATGTCTTTTCCTGGATCAATCCGTGCTTCATCAGGTACTACTGCTTCTTCCCTTACATTTTTTAATGGAAGTGTCAGATAACTGCGGTCAAGATTTGGATCAGACACTTTAGAAAGAGTGCTTAGATGAAAAAATTTTCCATCTAAGAAATTAATGTAGTTATCATATATATTCCATGATATACCAAAATTCCCTCCAGATGATCGAGTGACAACAGATGCACTTTGTTGATTTACAGTTTCATTGATTAAAGAGGTTCTGTCATCTTTATGACAAGTGGCATGAGAGATAATACTTTCTTCTGGCACTTGAGTTTTGCACATCTTGCAACAGTTTTTTATAAAATGTATTGCTTTTAGGTGGTTTGAGAATCCCTTCTCACAAGCAAAGTAATAATTACACTTAAAACAATAGTAATTGCTATTGTGAATTAACGTCTTCCACTTATGGAACGGATACGAATATTTCTTTTGATTACATTCACAAGTTACATCACCTACTCTTACTTGATACACAGCTTCATGAGTATTCAAATGAAATCTCACAGCATCAATATCTCGTGAGGCAAAGTGACACAACCGACAAACATATACACTGGATTCAATCTCCACGGGCTCAGGTATTTCCATAACGTCTTTGACTCTTTTCAGCATATGGTATTGATATGCATAAGTTGTTTTAGCTGGTACAAAAGTATTGCATACATGACATTTTGTAAGGTGATTATCTAATGGTACATTTAATCTTAAAGAACACAATGGACATTCAGCTTCTATAGCATCTAATTCCTGAGCCTTATTGTCTCTCTCTGAAGTTGTACCTTCTCGTATATTACTGGGTACTTGCTCTTCTCTAATTTGAGCATCTGTCATGAAAGGTAAACAGTCACTAACACTATTAGAAGTGTCAGTGGCAGCAAGCCAAACTTCCTCGACATTCGTCAATACTCCATCAAACAAGTCCTCAGCTGATTGTTGTACCTCCTCCTTCACTGGTGCTAATTCCAATAATAATTTATCTTCATCATTATTCTTAATATCAAGATTCTCATTTAAAGATGAAGCTTCTTGACTTGTGGGGTTATTTGTTTGGGAGTTAGAAAGATGTATTCTTGGTGGATCTCCACTATCATCTTTGTCATTGTAAGTACTAGTTCCACCTATTACAGTACATTCCATGAAGTCACTTTTGGTTGCACTGAGCACGCTACCGAGAATTCCAGCTGATAAACAATCATTACGTAAACCACATTCATTTTTATCAAAATTATAGGCATCTTGACAAAATGGGTTTTCAAGTCTTTGAGTAACTTCTTCCAATGAAGTTACTATTTTGCTCTTAAACCCTAACCATAGTCTACCATCATCCATGAATGGTTCCATCTGTGAACTTCCTTCTATGATGCCAGTAGAAACTAATGGTGATGTCAATTTCAGCCGACAATCTAAAGTGGGCTTTAGGGATGACTTGCTAACTTCTATTCTAGCTTCAGGTGATGGATGATTAAATTCAGCAGCAGCCTCAAACAATTTATGGCTACTTTCAGCAGTGATTTCATCAATTGTAGAGTCACTTACTTCAGTGATATCGTAATGTTCTGAGTGGCTAACTTCAGCAGTGACACTTTTGATTGCTGAAAGACTCACTTTGGCAGTGATTTTGTCATTTGTTGAGTGGCTGACATTAGTGATTTTATCAACTTCTGGGTGTTCAACTTTATCAAACATTGAGAGGCAGGCTTTGGTGCTGGCTTCCTTTTTTTTGTGGCAGATTTCACTTATGGCCTCAACTCGTAAATGACTGATTTCAGCACTTTTTTTAAGCTGACAACTGACATCAGCAGTGGTTTTAAATGTATGGTGACTTTCGGTAGTTACTTCAACTGTAACAGGTTTGACTTCAGTACTGATCCCATCTATTTTATAATCAGCTTTAGCTGATTTGGATCCAATTTCAGCAGGGGCTACAATATATTTGACGTCATCAGTGGATTCAGTTAAGATCTGTTCTACTGCAGCTGTGACTTCATCTGCCCTATGTTTAACTTCCACTTTGGAATCAAAAGCTGGATGGTCAATTTCTGCAGTGGAATCAGCTGTTGGTCCTACATTATTTGGATGTGCGAGGTTCAATTTAGTATCAGCCTCTGGACATGTTATATTCAATCTGCCATTAGTTTCTAAATGTGTGAGACCTGGCCTGATATCAGCATCTGGATAGACAGCATCTTGTTTGTCATCATCCTCTGAATGAACAAGGCTTAGTGCAACCTCAGCCCCAGAATGTATGAGAGATACTTTGTCATTACTGCCACAATGAGTGATATTTTGTTTGACTACTTCTGAATCTGCTTGATCATCAGCTTCTGGAGAGGTGATGTGTGATTTGGCACAGAGCACAGCATCTGCTGGTGGAGATCTACCTTCATTTGTGATACTGAATTGAGGAAGAGTCCCTCTAGTGGTAGCTCTGGCCATTGGATACATCACATTTAGTGTTTGAGTAACCAGACCGCCACCGTTCTCAGAAAATGCATGATTTGGCAGTTTTCCAATTTCAACAACGGTAGTTAATAGATTGCTTGCTTTACTAACTTCTGAATGATTACTAATCTCGGAAGCAGTTTGTAACGAGTCTGTGGCTTCAACTGATGAGCAACCAGTTTCTGTGATGTTAGCAAATGATGAGTGATCGATTTCAGAAGTTTCAGATGATAGGTTAAATTTAACAAAATCATAAGCTGATTGATAATTGACCGATGGCTGATTGACTTCAGTGGACGTGTTGTTAACTGCTGCGGCTTCAGATGATAGGGTGACAACTTCAATATTGTCACATGAGGGATTGCCAAGTACAATAGCTTCAGTAAATGAGTGACTTGTTTTACTGACTTTGCTTAATGGGTCATCCACTTTGGTGAGTTTCCCTGGCAAATGGTTGACTTTTGTGGCCTTGGCCTTAGCTGATGGATGGACGACCTCAGTAGCCTTGGCTGATGAATGGGCATTCTTAGTGGCCTTGGCTGATGGCTGGACTACCTCTGTGACCTTGGCTAATGAACTGGCCACTTCAGCTGATGGATGGGCAACTTCAGTGACATCCACTGTTGGAGGGCTGACCTCGGCTGGTAAACTGCTGACTTTAGTTACCTCAATTAGTGAATGACTTACACTAGTAGTCTCAGATGATGGATGGGTGACTTCAGTGGTGTCAACTGATGGGTGGTTAATTTCAGAAGCTTCTGGTAAGAGACCTCCTTTAATACATTTGAGGTTGGGATTAGCTGCATCTTTTAAATAAGCAGCTCCAGTAGCAACAAGGGGTTGAGCAGAATCTTTAACAGTTCCTGACAAAAGCTTGGCTCCAGTATCAACAGCCACATGTGGATCACTAGTTTCAGCACTTGTAGGTGCTGAATGTCTGGGTGCAGTAACTGAAGTTGGTAGCTGCATCCCTCCAAAAACATGAGCTAGATCACAAGTGTCATCAGGAACCACACATGGCAAGCTAATGTTCCTTGTAGATGTAAATGCAGGTTGATCAAATTCAACGTCACTTTTTCTTGTATGGTGGAAATCAGAAGCTGCAGCTGACATGTGCATTGTTTCTGTGACCTCAAGTAGTGAATGGCTACTTTTAACGGCAATTTGCGGGGAACTTAATTCAGGTCTGTCATGAACTACCAACAATCTATTATTTGTAATACCGATTAGAGACGAAAGTTGCTCTGAAGATGTAGCTGGAGGAACTTCCTGCTTGTTCACTTGTCCCTTAGCTGGCAGGTAAGTGTCTTCAATATTCTCACAAGGTGGACGGATCTCAGAAGCTTTCTTAACAATACTAGCAAGGCAATGATCAATTTCATTTACAATGTGACATTCATTTTCTGGCAATGTGCTCTTAACTGAATTTGTGTACAAATTACTACTTGCACATGAAGACTGTGTAAGGTTCCTACTTATTCCACCTGATGGATGACATTTATTTTTTGGACGACTGTATTCCGAGGTATTCTTGAATGAGCCAAGGACATTTGCAGAGGTAGACTCTTCTTGGGAAGAGACTTTGTCTGAGGTAGTGAAAATCTGAGGACAGGGTGAATTAGTGTTCCATTCTACTCCAGAGGGACTTCCATAACTAAATTGATCTATGGATTCTTGTTTAGCTATGGGAACTAACGTGGAAAAAAGATGGGACACAACTGAATTGTGTGTGGTATTTAAAGTAAATAAGGAACTGTTCACATCTGTGATAGGCACTTTTGAAACCACCACCACCTCCTCCTCCTCCTCCTCCTCCTTGGAAGAAGGCTTAACAGAACAATTAGATCTACTTGCAACCATTTCTGTGGATACAGTGCTTTTATCAAAGCTCAGTTTTATTTTGGGGCAATTCTTTTCAGTCTCAACTGATGATTCACTCTTGAGTGATTCTGGCAACAGTTCTGCAACTGTGAGGGCAAAAGAATTTAAGATACTTTCTTTATTGCAATACAAATCTTCAGAAGATTTTCTTTTTTCATCTAAATCATCCTTTATTGAAGAAGACATGTCTTCTGTAAGCTGTAATAAAGAAATGTCACCATCAGCAGACTCTGTAGAACTAGTTCCTCTGTGAGGTACAGAAGTTATTCCATGAATATTTGAAGAGCAGATTACAAAACTATCTTTATTAGAAGGTGTAGTCTTGATATGATTGTTAGTAACCATTCTTTCAGTTGGTGAAAGACTTCTCTTACATTCAGATGAAAGAGCTGTCTTTTGTAATGATACCTCAGAATTTGGGCTATTCTCAGTCTGATCTTGCACATAATTTCCTCTTGTTGTGTAATTTGATGTCACAGAACTGTGAGAACTAGTGGACATTAATAATGCTGTTATAGGTTCTTGAGGAGACTTTACTAGAAAACCAATCTGAGAGCTACTCTTTTCTGAGGAATAACTATCCTCAATTTTCTTCATTGAGGACTCATGAAGTACCTCGGAAGTCTGTTCCTTCACAGGGGAAGGAAATTGAATACCTTCAGCTGAAGGTTTAACAAATGCCTGACTTTCCACTACAGCAGAATAAGAAATTTCACTAACAAGCTGTAATATTCCTGATTTTGCTTGTAAAAGATCATCTACAACATCGACTGAATCTTTCACACTCATGCAGGGCTTTGTCACATTTTTACCTGGTAAAGAAAATTTTCTATTATTTTCACGTGGACATGAATTTTTTCCCAAATCCACAACAGGCACTAATGATAGCTGGCTACTTCTTTTTGGAGAAATGTGTGGCACACAGCTAAATTTTAAGGCAGTTTCTAGTGATGAATTCTCCTCTCTAAACAATGAATTCCAGGGTGACTGGCTTTCTAAATGGGTGGTACATTTTGTGTGAAGAAAATCATCATTAACAGACTTGGGTGGCTGTCCAGGATTATTCAATGTGATTGTACTGGGCATTCCAAGAAGGCCTGATGCAGTCTCCTCATTTTGTAAGGTATTGCAGTTTTGGGTCTGACTAGAAATGGTTTGAGATCCTGAGACAGGGTTTTGGCATAAATTATTACCAGTATTGGACAAGTTACTATAATTATTAGTGCCTAAATCCTTTAAAGGTACCTGTGAGGGTAGGCTAAAAGCTACAAGTGTATCTGATGATACAGTTGAAGGAGATAAGGATTGGCCAGCAGAATTAACATCACTAAACAATCCTGGTACAGAGCTAGAAGAATGACCAAACAAGCTCTGACTACCAGATATTGTCAACTTGTCTGTAGAGCGAACAGAATCCAAACTAACACACGATGTTGATATGTAGGTTTCGTGTGGCTGATTTTCAAAGCCTTGTTCTTTAACTGCTTTATCTGGGATAACACTAGAAGGCCATTCACACGTACTCTTTTCCGACAAAGTATTTTCACAAGAGATGTCCTTTACAGGATCCACTGGAGATGACAATGTTGGATGATCAAATGCTAAATCTTTTTCTTTCTGAATTTCAGCAAAACTTAATTCAGGTTGAACAGTATCACTAATTATATCCTTAATGGATTTAGTCTTCTCTGCAATACACTCTTGTAAAGTTCTTTCTTTATCAAAATTACTATCTGCAATATTTTTCAAGTGCACATGACTTAATAGTACATTGGATGTTTTTATTGGTAATGAATCTGTACTGCTGTTCTTTGTACACACAATGTCCAAGTTCTCACATATGCTATTAATTTTTTCACTTAGTGTTTTACTTGGTAACACAGACTTTAAATTATCCTCAGAATTAGAATTACTTGCCAATGGAGAGGCAGGGAGACTTTCATCTGACACATCTGACAATATTGCAGCCACTGCATCAGAAATCCTGACCATGAGTGTACCCCGAGAAGCATCTGATGGAGTATCTGAGAACATGGGTGTATTGGAGTTGCTCTGAAAACCTGAGACAGAAGAAAGGCCTGAGGAAGAGGAAGGAGCACAAAGAAGAGAGTTTTCATCATCTGAAATGGGTTCCAAATATTGCACACTTTCACAATCAGTATTCACAAGAGATGATGTTAAAACACTGGTTTTGTTTGTTTTAGAGAAACTGGTTTCTCGAACATTATCACAAGAATTCTGAGCACCCTTTTCACTTTCTGCTAGAATAGTTCTACTTGATAATCCAGCAACTGTCTCATTGTTTCTACTACAATTTTCAGAACTTGGTTCTTTTTCAAATATTTCAGAATCACTCTCACTGCCTCCTGATGTCACACTATCACTTTCAGGGATATTCACTCTACTACTCAGAACATCAGTACCCACTGATGATAGATTTTCAACACATTTACCACTTTCCACACTAGATGTTGCTCGTAATGGACTACTCGAATGCTTCACATTTTTTGAGGTTACATCATGAATATTTTCCGAGTTCATAGTGAAATCCTGGTCACATTTACACTGTTGGTCCTTAAAGAAGCACTTACACTGATTACAAACATTGTTGAGCACATTTGTAGTTTCCAGATCCTTACATTTTCTTGCATTAATACTTATGCAATCTACACTTCTTTCAATTCTGATTACATCATGGCCAAAGTCATTTGATCTAATCTCCTCATGACTTTTCTTTAAGTTATCAGACAAAGAGGAAAAGATATCAACATTAGCAGCCTCTAAACTTGAACACTTGCCAGCACACAATTTAGGTACGATATCGTCACTGTCATTTGCATTTTTACTTGCGTTACTGATATTTGGAAGTATTAAAGACACACTTTCGGTTACATCAAATTTGTTTTCATTTAATTTTTGGTGTTCCTGCACCATAACAGGTTCAGTTCTTTCACAAAAGGTTGAAGAGGTCTCTCCACTACAACATGTGTTCCCTGAATCACTTTTATTGTTTTTGTCCTTAATAGAAAAATCCTTACTCAGGTGAGCATTAACAATTATGGCAGTGTTGTTGTTATCACATATTTTAGGACAACTTTGTTCATTCTGGTATGAAGATTTTATTCCAGAGTCACTTTTTGACAATAAAGATATATCTTTATGCAAGCAGTCCATGGATTTCTCCTGTATCTCTCCAAAGTTAATAATACTCTGTGACGGGAAGTCTTGCAGTACATTGGGGCCTCTTCGGTTGGCCTTGGAGCGGTTATGCAATTTTGTTACCATTTCTTCAAGAGAAATTCTCCTCCTACCCTTTGGACTTTTAGAACTTGTAGGTGAAGTTAGTGGTACACCCTGTTTGGACACTGATGATAAACCAAATCCACCAAGAGCTGCCATAGGATCAACCGCAGAGTTCCCCAAAGAACAAAAGCTTGTTAAGTTATCAGATGTCTGGCAACATACTGATGCAGTAGAAGTTTCTTCTTGTGTAGATGTAAAGAGGGTCAACTGTTTAAAACTTTTACCAGAGACATTTGGCAGTGAACAGTTAGGGATGATAGTTTGAGAAGAGGTGGTAGAAGCAACAGTGCTTGCTGCAGCATTACAAGAATCTCTTGCAAATGTGCTAAGAGATGTACATGATGTTGATCCTCTGCCCTCACCATCCTCATCCTGTGGAAGGGACAGTATGTGGCATGGTAAATGGAGCCCCTTCTTTGGGATGTAGGTAGCTCCATACACCCCATTGGATAATCCTGGATGTGGGAAGAATCCATTGACATGGCTGGTGGTTGGAGAGCGAGCCTGGGTATGTTCTTTGTACACATCTGGATCAAGTTGGGCATGGCTCTCTCTGGAAGTAGAAGAGGCCTTTGAGAATTGGCCACAGCTATTAGGTGGCTTTTGGGTCGGAACAGCATTGATGGTATCTCCAAGAGGATAGTTGCTCCCATTAGAAGGGGAGCAAAGCCCACCTGTCTTCATCCTGTTCCTCAATGCATGCCTGGAAGGAAACAATATTTTACAACAAGAACAAAAAAATTAAAATTACGACAAATAATCTCTAAAAGTATACAACTAAGGATATGTATATACTAATAGTAAACTAATACAGCATATCTTTATCTTAAACTTATTTGAATGATAACCTTTTTTTTATTAATTATTTCTAAGGCTTAAAAAGTTTCTGAAACCAACTAGGATTACATATTTCTTTCTTGTAAACCACTAATATTACTTAGAATATATGTATTATATTAAAACTAGCCAGGGCTATTCTTGTAAATACACAAAATTCCAAATTCCTTTCATTTGATACCTTATTCCCAGTGGTACTTGATGGGCAATTACATATAACATGATCCTCAAACATTTCAGGCAGTTATTTATGTTAAGCCATACAAGGCAACACTTTAAATGCATACAATTTAGAATGTGGCTTGCATTATAAAGGCATTCACCACTTACACTAAGTAACATAGTATACAAAGTATAAAGTTTACTTCAACAAGGAAACACATTATGATGAAGGATTCAAGAGGTTAAATAATGTTAAAAGAGAATACTGTATAATAATGTACTGCAAGTGTTAACGAAGTGCACTCTGCAGTCTGAGAAAGTAAAACCAATCATGGGTGCATTTTGAATGTACTGCATGTGCAAATATAACTATCAACAAGATATAGCTGAGCACCACCAAAACCTTTCAAATGGCACTGCTTCTGTAAGTGACCTATGGAAATCTTGGGACTCTGAAGTACAATACAGTAGGACCCCACTTATATGGCAGGTAAGGTTCCAGGCTATCGCCGGAAAGCGGACATCGCCGGAAAGCAGAACGCCATATTTTTCCACTTATAAATGCATATAAATGCCAGACAACACGTTTACTCTAACTTATACAGTGGACCCTCGGTTAACGAAATTAATCCGTTCCAGGAGCTATTACTTAATCTGAATCTTTCGTTATCTGAAACCTTATTTCCCATAAGAAATAATGTAAATACAATTAATTCGTTCCACAAAAAAATAATCACTCAAAAAAAAAACAATAACATTTACTTACCTTTATTGAAGAGTTGCAATCATCTGGAAGGTAGAGTTGCTGACAGGGCAGGGTGTTAATGGTTGGAAGGGAAATCCTCCAAAAGGACTTCAGGTAACAAGTCCCTCTCTGGGGTTACTTCCTTCTTTTTCTTTTAATGCATGCCTGCTACACTCCCTGCATGCCTGCTACACTCCCTGCATGCCTGCTACACCCCTGCATGCCTGCTACACTCCCTGCATGCCTGCTACACTCCCTGCATGCCTGCTACACTCCCTGCATGAATGCTACACTCCCTGCATGAATGCTACACTCCCTGCATGCCTGCTACACTCCCTGCATGCCTGCTACACTCCCTGCATGAATGCTACACTCCCTGCATGAATGCTACACTCCCTGCATGAATGCTACACACTCTGCATGAATGCTACACTCTCTGCATGAATGCTACACTCCCTGCATGCCTGCTACCACTGGGGTGCCACTAGGAAGCTTCTTTGGACCCATGGTGACTTATTTCACAGTGACAATCACTAAACCACCAAAAAAGACACCAAATATATTGTGAATCTTTGAAAGAGCGCGCTAGGTAATGTTCTCTCAATGGTAAACAATGCTTCACTGGCGTCCTGCGCTTGCGCGGAGCAGGCGGACACGTCTAATACCTTTCGGTAACCGAGGAATTTTTCGCTAACCGATTCCGAAAAAAGCTTACGTTTTCCGAAACTTTCGTTAACGGGACCTTTCGTTAACCGAGGGTCCACTGTATTAAGTTAGTAATAGAACTAGCCATTAAAAAACACAATAAAAAGTAAAATACGTACATGTACATACACAGTACAGTGGACCCCCGGCTAACGATCACCCCGGAAATCGTACAATTATATATGTAAGTATGTATAATATTGTAAGTTCTTGTGGAAGTGTATTTTTGGGGGTCTGAAATAGACTAACCTACGTAACATTATTTCTTAAGGAAGTAAATTCATTCGGTAATGGCACTTGAGCAGGCTTCTGCAATGAATTTTGATCGTTAGCTGGGGGTCCACTGTACATTCATTATACTTACCTTAAAATATTTGTAGTCTTATTAATGCAGGGCGAGAGGTGAGTAGTACTTATTTGTAGGAAGTCGGGTGTAGGTAGCCCTGGCTCCCCGTCCCAAACTTAATACAGTGGACCCCCAGTGTTCGTCCTGCTCCAAACTCGCCCTTTTATGTAAGTGTATTTTTTTTTAAATGCTTTTGTAAGAGTATTTTTGGGGGTCTAAAAGGACTAGTCTACTTTACATTATTTCTTATGGGAATAAATTCGTTTGGTAATGGCACTTGAACAGCATTCTGGAATGAAAAAATAACAAAAACCGGGGGTCCACTGTACAGCCTCTCCTCACTTAACGACGGAGTTCCGTTCCTGAGACCACATCGTTAAACGAATTTGCCATTAACCCATTAACTGTCCAAACGTATATATACGTTCTTACCGCTAGCGCTCCGAACGTATGTATACGTTTTATTTTTCCTGGCTTCAAATTTGGCGCGATAGGCTTGAGCGGCCTAGACACGAGAGAATGGGTCTGCGCACTCAGTGTGCGCTGTATGAAAAAAATCGGCGACGCCTGGGTACCGCATGGTAGCACCAGTTACATTCAGCTCCATCTTGGGTCAACATCATGGCACATCCTCGTGATTCACTCATGCCTCGTCGTATTAACACTCTACTATTCGAGGAAAGTGTTACAGAACGTGAGTTTAGTGAATTTGACACCGATGTGGCCACTAATGATCAAGGAATTAGTGAAAATATCGACGATAACCCAGATGACCCTCAGCCAAACACTTCTGGGGTGGCCAGTGTGGCCACACCATACCCTCAGCCAAGCACTTCAGGGGTGGCCAGTGTGGCCACACAAGACCCTGGGCCAAGCACCTCTGGAGTGGCCAGTGTTACCCAAAGGCAACTACGAAAGAGGAAACTATCATTTTCCCGCTGTGTTAGTGATAGTGAAAGTGATGTGAGTGATGATGAGATTGATTTTATGCCAATAGATGATTCGTCTAGTGATTTTCATTATTCACCAGTAAAGCGTATTTTTAGGCATCGTTGCCTACGTTCTGGTAGTGTGCCATATGCAGTCCCCAAGGGTCGTGGCAGGTCACGATCTAAAACCCCGGCAACTGATAGTGAAAGTGATCATGAAGGTGAATATGCTGGGATGGAGGAGGAGGAGGTAGTGTTGGGTGGCACGGTGCCTGGACCACATGGCGCGGTGGGTGGACAGACAAAGGACAGCCCGGCACCCCCTCAACCATGTGCTGCCTCCACTCCTGTCCCCCCTCCTGCTCCCCCACGCCCCATGCCACAGGTCCACCCTGCACCATGTGACCGTGAGTGGAACTGGACACAAAGTGTATTCGTGCCACAGCCTTTTGATTTTGATGTGAGTGGAAGTGGCATCCTGCCAGAATGTCCCATAACGAATGAGTCTACAGAGTTAGACTTTTTCCAGTTGTACTTTGACAAGCCTATAATGAACTTGATAGTGACCCAGACGAACAATTATTACCGCTATATCATGGACAACACACAGGTTTCAGAATCGTCACGGCTGCGCAGATGGAAAGATACAACTGTGGCTGAAATGTATTTATTCCTTGGCACTGTGATGCTTATGCCACATACATATAAACACACTATACCACATTACTGGTCCACAGACTACTTTATCAGTACTCCTGTCTTCCGTGACCTCCTTCCCTGCAACAGATTCACTCTGTTGCTACGAATGTTGCATTTTTCAGACAGGAATAGGCAAAACAGAAATGACCTTCTATACAAAAAAAGGGGAAGTGTTTATGTATCTGAAGCAGAAATTCAGTGCCTACTTTTATCCCTTCAAGAACATTGTTGTCGAAGAGTCCTTGATTCTGTTCAAGGGACGCCTGTCATTCAAGCAATATATACCAAGCAAACGTAATCACTTTGGTGTAAAACTTTTTGTTATGTGTGACTGTGAGACTGGTCTTGTGTTGGATGTCATTGTATACACCGGGAAAAACACACTCGATGATACCAGGCGGATGTTGGGCATTTCCGGTGATGTTGTTCGCAAGATGATGGAGCCATACCTTGGCAAAGGTCATACATTGTACACAGACAACTGGTATACAAGCCCTATGCTTGCTGATTTCCTATGTGTGAACAATACTGATATATGTGGAACAGTGAGACGAAATAGAAAACATATGCCAAGGTTTATTGGAGGCAGTGCTGATGGTGCAGTGCAAGCATTTCATTCCAATGACATCATGGCACTGATGTGGCATGACAAACGAGACGTTACATTGCTGTCAACCATCCATAGAAACGAGATGGTACAAACAGACAAAGTGTACAGGGGCACCAATGAACGCATTGTAAAGCCAGCTGCTGTTGTTGACTATACGAACAATATGCGACTAGTTGACAAGTGTGACATGATGATAGGGTTTGTTGACTGTGTGCGTAGAAGTCGCAAGTGGTATATAAAAGTGTTTTTCCACCTTGTAGATATTGCAATGCTCAATGCATTCAATATGTACGAAATAAAGACTGGACAACGACAACGTTTCGCAGAATTCTCCCTGAATGTCATAAAACAGATAGCAAGAAAGTATGGTACAACACCTATACCAGCCCCTCAGCGACATGTCCCCCAACCACAACCACAGCCAGTGGGGGAAGTGCCACACCGAATCATCCCTAACTGTCACTACCTGGTACCAATAGAACCTACCCCAAAGAAGAAGCATTCCCAGAAGTGTGTTGTGTGTGCTACCACCACAAAGCGACCCCAACAGCGGAAGGACACACGATTCATATGTCACCAGTGTGGGGTGGCACTCTGTATGAATCCATGCTTCATGGAGTATCATACAATTGTGGACTTCTAGAAACATAAGTGGAACATGTAAATACTTGTATATAGTTGTAGATAATAGAATGTGATTCAGCAAGGTGTAGAAAATCACCTATCAGTGTGTACATGTGTGTTTTTGTCAGTATGATAATAATTTCTTACATAATATTGGTGTATAAACAACAATTGGCATTGAAATCAAAAGATTTACTACAAGATATAGATATCATATAATAAAAACCCCGAATATTAAAAAAAAATGGAAGAAAACGGTAAATAAGTAGATTTTCTGCAAGCGGCAGAGCTCCATGTTGCCGTCAGGTGATCATCAAGTGCCAACTTCGCGGCCTCATATCTCGGTAAGTACTGACCCTAATTTTTTTATTTTTATGCTTTAACACTTGTAAAAATGCGCTCTTTATTCCTATAAAAAAAATTTTTTTTTTTTTTTTCCAAAATATTCGGAGCGCTGGGCGAGAGAACGTATATATACGTTTGGACAGTTAATGGGTTAAGTGAGGAGCATACTATAATGGAAGCGAGTTTGTGTCAACCATCTTTGATATTGTTTTAATGTCACCTTTGCACCATTTATAACATTTCTGGTATATTTTTAAATGTTTATACAGTAGTGTAGTACTGTACAGTGAACCCTCAGTTAGCGGCCGTTCCTGTTAGCGGCCAACTGGGTTAGCGGCCAGTTTTACAGCTCTCGGTTAGCGGCCGTATGGGATGTGTCAACCCGCCAGCTGGGGCCGCTTGCGCTTCAGTTTGGTTGTGTCTCTCGGTGCATAAAGAAGCTTCTGCTCATTCATCCAGACATTTCGCTTGTTTTCCATTGTTTTTTGCCAGTGCAACTGCGAAATAAGTAACCATGGCTCCCAAGAAAGTTCCTAGTAAAGTTCCTGTGGCAAAGAGAGTGAGAAACACGATGGAATTTAAGAGAGAAGTGATTGAGAAATATGAGAGTGGTATGTGGGTGCTGGAACTTGCCAGGATGTTTGGGAAAAACAAATCAACAATTACAACCATCCTGTCAAAGAAAGAACAAATCAAGGAGGCTGATGTTGCCAAAGGAGTAAATGTGCTTACGAAACAAAGGTCACCAATAATGGAACAACTGGAAAAGTTATTGTGGATTAAAGAAAAACAAATACAGTGGTCCCCCGAGAATCGTAAAAACTTCACTCCAGAAGCCTGCTCAAGAGCCATTACCAAACGAATTTACTCCCTTAAGGAAAAATGTCACGTAGGTTAGTCTATTTCAGACCCCCAAAAATACACTTCCACAAGCACTTACAATATTATACTTACATAATTGTACAATTTCCAGGGTGTACGTAACTCTGGGGACCACTGTAGTGGGAGACAGTGTAGTGGAGTCTGTTATTTGTGAGAAGGCAAGGCATTTCCATGAAGATCTTGTGAAGAAAACTCCCGGAACAAGTGCTGCTGGTAGTGAATTTAGGGCCAGCAAAGGCTGGTTTGAGAGATTTAACCCCTTGAGGGTCGACAGGCCTTCTCGGAAACATGTTCTCAGGGTCGAAATTTTTTTGGAAAAAAAAAAAAAAAAATTCTTATGAAATGATAGAGAATCTTTTTCCGATCACAATGCCACCAAACTTATGAAATTTGATCGAAAACTAACGGAATTATGCTTTCACGAAGTTAGCGGTATTGTTGACATTGACGCATCGGCGATTTCACCCACTTCGAGCCCTATTTTCGGCAAATTCCAATGTTTCAGTCTACTAAAATTATAGCTATTTCGCAAGAACTCCATTTCTTCTATCGATTGAGTACAAGAAACCACCTATTTACAAATTTCAACTACTCAAAATAGTGGTCAGAAAATGGCAATTTTCCAATTTCACACAAATTTCAAACGACGCCAATTTCAAAATAGGGTCCAGAATAAACAAGGCAGACATTCCTGGCACTAAAATAACATCTTCTCTGTCTCCAGGCCCCTCTTACATTACTTTTGCTTTCCATTTTGAATTTTTATTCTCACAAAAAATAGATTTACTGTTATGTATACAACTGCATCATTGTAAAAATTGTATAAAAAATATCAGAGCACTTGTGCATGAATATTAGACTCGCCAGTTGATGTGTATTGGACGCATGGTGTGATTTGTTTACTCTTGAACATCGTCAAAAATCAAATATTTTCGCTACTTTGAGCTCAATTTCAAGGTACTTGTCATTGTCAAACCAATCAAAATCATCTCTATTTCTGTAATACTGTATATCTTCCATTCTATCAAATGAGACCAAGAAAACTAGAATACATTAATAAATACCATACGAAAATAGACTGCAAAGTCGCTGTTTTAATCGAAAAAAACGGTCAGAGTTTTTTTTTTCTCATTATGCAGTGTGTGCTGCAGGATTTTTTTTATACTGCACACACTGACCACACAGACCCATTCTTTCATATGTAGGCCTACCAGACGTTTCCTGCTTAATTTGAGGCCGCTAGAATTTGGGCGTACTAGTATGGCACCAACCCCTGCTCGTAAAACATACTAGTACAGCACCGACCCCCAAAGGGTTAAGAAGCGTAGTGGCATACACAGTGTTGTAAGGCATGGTGAGGCTGCAAGTTCAGACAAACATTCTGCTGAAAAGTTTGTGCAGGAATTTCAGGACTACATAAAGAGTGAAAATCTGAAACCCCAACAAGTGTTTAATTGTGACGAAACAGTTCTGTTTTGGAAGAAAATGCCAAACAGGACCTACATCACGCAGGAGGAAAAGACACTGCCAGGACAAAAACCTATGAAAGAAAGGCTAACTCTCATGTTGTGTAGCAATGCAAGTGGGGATTTCAAAGTGAAGCCTTTACTCATGTATCACTGAAACTCCCAGAGTGTTCAAGAAACACAGTGTCCACAAGAAAAGATTGTGTGTGATGTGGAAATCAAATCAAAATGCATGGGTCACAAGGTCAATTTTCAAAGATTGGGTTGATGATGTGTTTGGCCCAAGTGTGAAAAAATACCTTCAGGATAACAATTTGGGACTCAAGTGCCTCCTGGTACTGGACAATGCTCCTGCACATCCTCCAGACTTGGAAGACCAAATGTCTAGGGATTCAAATTTATAAAAGTGAAGTTCTTGCCTCCTAACACCACTCCTCTTCTCCAGCCCATGGACCAGCAGGTCATTTCTAACTTCAAGAAACTGTACACCAAAGCAGTGTTTCAGAAGTGATTTGAAATGACCTCGGACACTGAATTGACCCTTAGAGAGTTCTGGAAGAATCACTTCAATGTCTACAAATGCATAGGCCTTATAGGTAAGGCTTGGGAGGGAGTGACTACCAGGACTTTGAACTCTGCTTGGAGACCACTGTGGCCAGATTGTGTTGACAAGAGGGATTTTGAAGGATTTGTGGCTGACGACCCTGTGCCTGTTGTGGAAGATATTGTGACATTGGGGAACAGCCTGGGGTTGGAGGTGAGTGGTGAGGATGTGGAAGAGTTGGTGGAGGACCACAGGGTAGAGCTAACCACTGAAGAGCTGCAACAACTGGCAGTAGAACTTAATCAGACCAAAGTTCAGGCAATTGCTTCAGAAAAGGAGGAGGAGGAAAAGGAAGAGAAGGAGGTGCCTTCTGCAGAGATTAAGGAAATTTGTTCTAGGTGGACTAAGGTGCAGACATTTGTTGAAAAACACCATCCTGACCAAGCTGAAACAAGCCATATCTGCAACATGTTTAGTGACAAAACCTTGTTCCACTTCAGGGAAATGTTAAAGAGGCGCCAGAAACAGAGCACTCTGGACAGTTATTTTGTACGACAGGGTTCTAGTGACTCTCAAGCTGGTCCTAGTGGCATTAAAAGAAAAAGAAGGAAAGTAACCCCAGAGAGGGACTTGTTACCTAAGTCCTTTTGGAGGGGGATTCCCCTTCCAAAAACTAACTCCTCCCTATCTTCCAGAAGCCAGCATTAGTCTTCAATAAAGGTATGTATGTAATACTGATTTAATTGTTAAAAAAATTATTTTTTTGTGAATATTTTTGTCTGGAACGGATTAATTGTATTTACATTAATTCTTATGGGGAATATTAATTCGGTTAAAAGCCATTTTGGAACGGATTACGGCCACTAACCGAGGGTCCACTGTATATTGAAATAAACAGAATATAGGAAATCAGCTCTAATATACATTATTTAGGTATGAATACTGGTCAGAGAGCCCATCATAAGTCTGAGGCATCGGTAAACGAGTACATTGCTAAGTGAGAAGAGGCTGTATACAATATTTAAAGGAGCCCAGAGATAAAATACAGTCAAACCTCGGTTTTTATATGCCCTAGTTTTCGTACGATTCGGTTTTTGAAGACTTTTTTCGTCAAAATTTTGTCCCAGTTTTTGTACATCCGCTCGGTTTTCGTACCGTTGAAAATGGTTCGTACCAAACTCGTCCACCTGCCCACGTGACTCAGCCACTCATTTCCCGGAATCGGAATCGAGCGCCCACACAAAGCATCCCATGCATTCGTGACTCAGTCTACCTTTGCTCCTCGTTGGGTGAGCATCACCCTGCGCATTCATCCAAAACATTTCATAATAATTTATTGTTTTTTTGTGCTTGTTTATTGAGTGCAACTGCTAAATAAGCCATCATGGGGCCAAAGAAAGTTCTGAGTGCCAGCCCTTTGATAAAGAAGGTGAGAAACACGATAGAATTCAAGAAAGAACCTACATCACGCAGTAGGAAAAGGCACTGCCAGGCCACAAGCCTATGAAGGATAGGCTAACTCTTTTGTTCTGTGGTAACGCTAGTGGGGATTTCAAAGTGAAGCCTTTACTCGTGTATCACTGAAAATCCCTGAGTGTTCAAGAAAAACAATGTCATGAAGAGTAAATTGTGTGTGATGTGGAAGGCTAACAATAAGGCATGGGTCACGAGGCAAATTTTTATTGAGTGGGTCAATGAAGTGTTTAGCCCAAGTGTGAAGAAATACCTCCTGGAAAATCAATTGCCACTCAAGTGCCTCCTGGTAATGGACAATGCTCCTGCTCATCCTCCAGACTTGGAAGATCAATTGTTGGAGGAGTTTAGTTTCATCACAGTGAAGTTCTTGCCCCCCTAATACCACTCCTCTCATCCACCCCATGGACCAGCAGGTCATTTCAAACTTCAAAAAACTCTATCTAAAGTAGGTAGCCAGTAGGTGTAGCCCAGGCGGGCTACATCTACCGGCTACCTACACTGACTTCCTACAAATAAATACAGTGGACCCCCGGCTAACGAACACCCCGGAAATCGTACAATTATGTAAGTATAATATTGTAAGTGCTTGTGGAAGTGTATTTTTGGGGGTCTGAAATAGACTAACCTACATGACATTATTTCTAAGGAAGTAAATTCGTTCAGTAATGGCACTTGAGCAGGCTTCTGGAATGAATTTTGTTCGTTAGCCGGGGGTCCACTGTACTACTCACCTCTCATCCTACATTAAGACTATACATATTTTAAGGTAAATAATGAGTGTACTGTATGTGTATTTTATCTCACTGGGCTGCTTTAAATATCATATATTAAGTATGAGATTGGTAGCTAGGGCTACCTACACCTGACTTCCTACAAATAAGCACTACTCACCTCTCGCCCTACATTAAGACTACAAATATTTTAAGGTAAGTAATGAATGTACTGTGTATGTATTTTACTTTTTATTGTGTTTTTTAATGTCTAGTTCTATCACTAACTTAATATAAGTTTGTGTAAACTTGTTGTCTGGCATTTATATGCATTTATAAATGGCGTTTTGCTTTCCGGCGATAGCCTGGAACCTAACCTGCCGTATAAGTGGGGCCCTACTGTATACGATGATTAGGATAGGGCTCAAGCATGATCCCTGTTGGTGTGCATGACTCTTGCCATCTTGCAGATGAAGGTGGAGGTGATGCTTCTACTTGTTAAGAAGTTACGTATATACAAATCTGAGAAAGGTCCAGTTGTGATCCGGAAGGCCAGCAAGTTTGAATATGAGGCATTCATGCCACAGACTGTCAAAAACTGTGTGTACATCCTGAGTTGCAATCAGGCAAGATTGCCCTGTTTATGTAGGCTGTCCACAGCATCGAAGATGATACAGTAGGGCTCTGATTTATGGCATTTCACCTTACGACTTTCCACTAATACGGACATTTCAAATTACAGTGGAACCTCGGTTGTCGAATGGACTAGTTGTTGAACAAATCAGTTTTCAAACCGATTTGTTTGATTTGGTTTTCGTACATGGTCTTGGTTGTTGATTGACAATGCTCAGATCATGTGATCACCAGAGAGTCCACAGCGTGGTTCACAGTCAGTATAGCAACTAACGAGCGTGCTGTAAACATCTCTTGAGCTCTTGCTGTGCATCTTGTGAAGGTAATAAAACCAAAAGTATGAAATTTGATGGAAAACTTATGAAATTACATTATTGTGAAATTAACGGTATCGGCAATATTTACGCATTAGCGATTTCACCCACTTTGAGCCCTATTTTGGGCCAATTCCATTGTTCCAGTTGACCAAACTCATAGCTATTTTGCTAAAACTCCTTTTATTCTATCGATTGAGTATGTACAAGAAACTGCCCATTTACCTATTTCAATTACCCAATAAAGTGATCTGAAATTACTAATTTGGCCAATTTCACACAAAATTCAAGAAAGGATAATTTCAAAATTGGGTCCAGCATAAACAATACAGACATTCCTGGCACTAAAGTAACATTTTATCTGTTCTTTAGTCACATCTCCGGCTTCTCTTATACTACACTTGCTTCTCATTTTTAATTTTTATTCACACAAAAAATAGAAGATTAATTATTCAGACTAGTGCATAATTGTAATAATTATATAAATAATATCAGCGCATTCGTGAATGCATAATAGACCCACCAGTTGATGTGTATTGGGTGTGTGACATAATTTTTTTACTCGAACACCGGCAAAAATCAAATATTTTCACTATTTTGAGCTCAATTTCAAGCTACTTTTATTCTTTAAACCACTGAAAATCATCTCTTTTTCTGTAAAGTATCTTCCATTCTACCAAATGAGACCAAGAAAACGAGAATACAACCATAAATACCATACAAAAATGCACTGCAAATTCACTGTTTTAAACCAAAAACAGTCACTTTTTTTTTCATTATACACTGTGTGCTGAAGGATTTTTTTTATTTTATACTGCACACATTGACCATGCAGACCCATTCTCTCACATCACTACAGGATACCATCATTTCAGCATGCATCTGTACAGCACATATCTCCACAGAACACATCAGTACCTCACAACACACACTGCTGAACACATCAACACGACACACAAAGCAGAACACGGTTTATATTGCACAGGGTTCATACTGCACACACTGCCCATGCAAACTCATTCCCTCACATGCAGGCCTACCATCTTTCTCCCGCAAGATTTGAAGCCGCTAGAATTTAGCTCTCCTCTGACAGGTAAGAGGCAGTTAAATTTTTACTGTACAGTATTTAAGTTAAATTTTCATTGAGTATTCATATTTACAGTTTCCCTGTGCTGTATAATTTTATACATTGTTTTATGTAGTACTTAGTACTACGGAACCCCGGATTTCGTACTAAATCCGTTCCAGAAAGTCGTTCTAAATCCGAAAAGTACGAAAACCATAGTAATATTTCCCATAAGAAATAATGTAAATACAATTAATCAATTCCAGACACCCAAAAATATTAACAAAAAATACATTTTTTAAAGAATAACTATAGTTTTACATACAGAAAACAATGAGAAATACATTTAAAGCACTAATTTTAATGATAAATGAAAATTACATACTTTTATTGAAGACTCTTGTTGGCGTATTGAAGAAGGCGAGGAGGGGAGAGGGAGTTGAAGTTATTGATTAAATCCCTCCTGATCCCTCAAAGAATTGCATGTGTGGGCTGGCCCGTCTGGTAGTGCCTACTACACTCTGGTAATTTTTCATGCTATTGGTATATCTTGGATGATGTTAGTTCACAGCATACTTGGGTAACATCCGAGATTTTATCGTGGAGAAGCCGACTGCCTTGACTATTGTATTTGAGGGTATAGTTCTCGAGTAAAAAAGTGGAGTCATTACCTAGGTAGTCTCTGAAGGGGTCAAAACCTAGGTTTTTAGTTTGGGTTTTGGTGGAATAAGTCTCTGGAATGATGAAGCTTTATTATGAAAGTTATGTGGTCCAATCTTACATTTCCTTCAGGAAAGACTCTGCAATGAAGTACAGGTCACAGTCCCTGTTGGTAAAGACTACATTGGGTGTCCCCGGGCAAGTGTCCACATATGACTTGAAGAATGGGTCTTGGAAAGATAGATTTCTTGCTGACATTATATTGAACAGCTGCTTTCCCTCATGATCACCTTGTGGTTGGGCGGACCCGCAACTGAAGAGAGCGAGGTGATGGGTGTTAAAATCCCCGGCAAGGACTGTGGGAACATTTCTACCGAGTATTTGATGTAGAGGGATGGACTATGTCTATCTAGGAAGGAAATATCCAGTTCCTACTATTAGCAACCCAGAGGTCGTCGTCAGTTCTATTGCTAAGATGTTGTCTTCATCAACAAGGATATTACGGAATACGTATCCCTGTTTCACTAGAACAGCTACTCTACTATGGGGCCCCTCTAGATTTCTCGAGTGTTGAATAACCTTGCAGCTTAATATGTTGATCAGGTCTGGCAGCTGACTCATTCAAAAGGATGATGTCCGGGTTGTGATTGCAGGGTTCAACTTCTAGGAGGTAGTGATTGTTTAAGAAGTATTGGATGTTGAGTTGTAAAATTGTGATCCCCATTATTTCTTCTGTTTTGCATTGTTACAGTGTGTAGGCTGTTGGTGTCTGAGATTATAACTACAGTGCACCCTTGGTTTTCGTGAGTCTCAGTTTTCATGAATTTTGGTTATAGGCAAAAAAAATTGTCAACATATAGCCTTGGTTTTCGTGATTTCCCTTTGATTTCAGCAGTCATACGGAACACGTTCCAGTGGCTGCGAGCACACAAACCTCCCACAGACGCATTCAGAGTCAGTCTGGCATTGTTTCTCAGCGAGTGAGCATCACCCCCAGAGTTCATACAAAACATTTCTCAATAATCCATTGTTTTTTGTGCTTGCAACTGCTAAATAAGCCACCATGGGCCCAAAGAAAGCTCCTAGTGCCAGCCCTTTGGTAAAGAAGGTGAGAAACACAATAGAATTAAAGAAAGAAATCATAGAAAAATATGAAAGTAGCGTACGTGTGGCCGAGCTTGCCAGGATGTACGGGAAGCCCCATTCAACGATCACTTTCATCGTGGGGAAGGAAAAGGAAATCAAGGAAGCTGATGTTGCGAAAGGGGTAAATGTGCTAATGAAACAGAGATCGCAAATAATCAAAAATGTTGAGAAGTTGTTGTTGGTGTAGATCAACCAAAAACAGTTACCGGGAGATAGTGTTGTGCAGTCGATAATTTGCAAAAAGGCAAGACAGTTGCATGCCGATCTCAAAGAAAATGCCTGGAACGAGTGCTGATGTTAGTGAATTTAGGGCCAGTAAAGGCTGGTTCAAAAATTTCAAGAAGCAAAGTGGCATACACAGTGTTGTATGGCATGGTGAGGCTACAAGTTCAAACAAACATGAGGCTGAAAAATTTGTGCATGAATTCAAGGAGTACATAGAGGCTGAAGGATTCCTCCCCCAACAAGTGTTCAACTGTGATGAAACAGGCCTCTTTTGGAAGAAAATGCCAAAGAGGACCTACATCACGAAGGAGGAAAAGGTCTTTATGGAAGGCAGATTCCCCTTCCAAACAATAGTTCTCCTCCTCCCGTCTTCCATACACCAACAAGAGTCTTCAATAAAGGTAAGTGTGATGTTATTATTGCTTTATATTGATTTGTCATTCTTTTCTGAATGTAAATCTATATAATCTCTAAAAAAATTATTTTTTTCTTAATACTTTTGGGTGTCTGGAACGGATTAATTGGATTTACATTATTTCTTATGGGGAAAATGGTTTCAGTTTTCGTGAATTTCGGTTTTTGGCAGACTCTCTGGAACGGATTAATCACGAAAACCGAGGGTCCACTGTATACATGCTGCATGCGTGCTCTCCCTACTTGACTCATCAAAGGGGAGGCAATAGTCCTGTGTAGTTTTCTGAGACCAAGTTAGTTGGTCATCTTTGTTGCTGTTGGTATTGGTGACATTGACTGACATGTGAGTTTTAGGCTGTTTGTGAAACAATCAATGACTGATAAATGTGTGGTGCAGATATGATTCATTCTGCTACTGATTATGCTGCCTTATTATAAGAATATTATAGTTTCTTGTTTATGTGGGGTAAGGGGAAGGAGGATGGAAAGAATGAACGGGCTTCGGATCAATTAACGTACATTTAAGAGAGCAAAATGTGACACCACTTAAAGATCTCTGCTTTATAAGATACAGTAGTGTCCAAATTAATTGGGAAAGAAGTAAATTTTGTCTTAGTCTCTGGCTTAATTAATGCAGTTTGCATTCTTATCTTATCAGAAGAGTTTGCTACAGACTTCTGGGAACCATCCTGCTGTGGTGTTATCCTGCGACTCTCATCAGTGTTACAACAGCTGTTGTTCTGTAAGGCTATTCCTGCAAGTGTGTGTTTTTTAGCCAAATTCTCCCCTTCATTTATGATTACTACCAAAATTCATGATGGATGCTACATCTATGAAGCTTGCAAGTACAGTGGAACCTCGGTTTTCATGATTAATCTATTTGAAAAAGTCTGATGAGAACCAAATCCTACGAAAAACTGAAGCAATATTTCCCATAAGAAATAATGTAAATCCACGTAATCCATCTTAATGTTGGATAAGAGGAGAGGAGTATTTATTTGTAGGAAGTCAGTGCAGGTAGCCAGTAAGTGTAGCCCACTTGGGTTACACCTACCGGCTACCTACACTGCGGCCCAGGGCCATATTATTACCATCGACATACCTTGTTCACTAAATTTAATTGCTTCTAATAACTACCTTTAACCCTCTGGGGGTCGACAGGCCTTCTCGGAAACACGTTCTCAGGGTCGAAATTTTTTTAAAAAAAATATTTTTTTCTTATGAAATGATAAGAGAATCTTTTTCCGATCATAACGACACCAAAAGTATGAAATTTGAATGAAAACGTACGGAATTATGCTCTCGCGAAGTTATCGGTCTCGAAGATGTTTATGTATCGGCGATTTCGCCCATTTTGAGCCCTATTTCTGGCCAATTCCAATGTTCGAGTCCACTAAAATCATAGCTATTTCGCTAGAACTCCATTTCTTCTATCGATTGAGTACAAGAAACCACCTATTTACCAATTTCAACTACCCAAAATAGTGGTCAGAAAATGGCAATTTGGCTAATTTCACACAAATTTCAACGATGCCAATTTCAAAATAGGGTCCAGAATAAACAAGGCAGACATTCCTGGCACTAAAATAACATCTTGTCTGTCTCCACGCCCCTCTTACATTACTTTTGCTTTCCATTTTGAATTTTTATTCTCACAAAAAATAGATTTACTGTTATGTATTCAACTGCATCATTGTAAAAATGGTATAAATAATATCAGCGCACTTGTGCAAGAATACTAGACTCGCCAGTTGATGTGTATTGGACGCATGATGTGATTTGTTTACTCTAAAACATCAGCAAAAATCGAACATTTTCGCTACTTTGAGCTCAATTTCAAGGTACTTGTCATTGTCAAACCAATCAAAATCATCTCTATTTCTGTAATATATCTTCCATTCTATCAAATGAGACCAAGAAAACGAGAATACATCAATAAATACCATACGAAAATAGACTGCATGTCGCTGTTTTAAACAAAAAAACGGTCGGAGTTTTTTTTTCTCATTATGCAGTGTGTGCTGCAGGATTTTTTTTATACTGCGCACACTGACCACACAGACCCATTCTTTCATATGTAGGCCTACCAGTCGTTTCCCGCTTAATTTGAGGCCGCTAGAATTTACGCGTACTAGTACGGCACCGACCCCTGCTCGTAAAATGTGCTAGTACGGCACCGACCCCCAAAGGGTTAAGATGCCATCATAAACAAAGGGAGAAGTAATGAAAAATTCATGCCGAGAATTATAAACAAAAGCGAGAGTGACTAGCCAAACGCAGATTCATATAGTAAAGTAAAGTAAAGTAAAGTAAATTTTATTTCATTGCAGATTGCAGATTACATAGGTATTGGTAGTTACAATGTAAATTGAGTGCAAGGAGAGCCACTGACATGCCATGGCATTAGGGGCAGCTTAATCTAGTAACTTAAAGACTATGTCCTCAATATTAGAGAAATTTATTGAGTTTATTCTAGTTAAAAATTGTTTTCAAAATTACAATATGATGAAATTTTACTGTTTAAATTATTATATGATGATATTAGATTGTTACAGGTGTTTAGATTCTCGACCAGAGAAAACGTTATGTTTTCCCTCCTGGCGGAGGAAAAACATTACGTAATACAGTGGACACCCGGTTTTTGTTATTTTTTTGTTCCAGAATGCTGTTCAAGTGCCATTACCAAACGAATTTATTCCCATAAGGAATAATGTAAAGTATACTAGTCCTTTTAGACCCCCAAAAATACACTTACAAAAGCATTTACAAAAATACACTTACATAAGAGGGCAAGTTTGGAGCATCACGAAAACCAGGGGTCCACTGTACTAATACAGTGAACCCCCGAGTTTCGTAAAAACTTCACTCCTGAAGTCTGCTCAAGTGCCATTACCGAACGAATTTACTCCCTTAAGGAAAAATGTCACGTAGGTTAGTCTATTTCAGACCCCCAAAAATACTTTTCCACAAGCACTTACAATATTATACTTACATAAATGTACGATTTCCGGGGTTTACGAAACTCGGGGGTCCACTGTAATAATCACTCTTGGGCACATTAAATGTCTTATTTTATGCTAATATAGACATTTTCATTAATCCATCTATATTTTCTTCAAAATTATATAAGAAACACGTTACATAGTATATAAACATGCGTATGCCACTTTCGTACTTTGCTATGAGTCCTTTCTTGAATTCTATTGTGTTTCTCGACTTCTTTATCAAAGGGCTGGCACTCAAACTTTCTTTGGCCCCATTGGTGGCTTATTTAGCAGTCGCACTCAATAAACAAGCACAAAAAACAATGGATTATTGGCCAAGTCACGCGGAAGAGTTTGGTACGGACCATTTTCAACACTACGAAAACCGAGTGGATGTACAAAAACAGACAAAATTTTGATGAAAAAAGTAGTCGAAAACCAAATTCTACGAATACTGGGGCATACGAAAACCAAGGTTCCACCGTATTGTAGCTCCTAAAAAACATGCTGATTTGAGTAACAGACAGGTCGCCAAAAAGTTGAGCCTAGCAAAGTCAACTATTGGTCAGATTCTGAAGAGAGCTGATGACACTGGTGATTGTGGAATGCTGTGTCAAGGAACACATGGAAGGAAATGCAAAACAACATCTCACAATGACAAGGTTATCATAAGAAATAGTGTGAAGGATCCCAAGAAAACCAGGAAAGACTATAGATTTGGCATCAGCTGGCATAAATGCGGATTCTTCAACTACAGTGGACCCCCGGATTACGATGGCGTCGGATTATGCTAAATTCGGTTAGAGATACATTTTCCATAAAAATATTGGTTCAGTATACGATGATTCGCTCGGAATAAGCCATTCGTCCTGGACGCGTATGCATGGCCAGGATGGCCCAACACTCCATCCAGAGTCAGTGTGCCATTGTGCTTGCAACTGCTAAATAAGCCACCATGGGCCCAAAGAAAGCTCCTAGTGCCAGCCCTTTGGTAAAGGGCTGAGAGGGGAGAATGTGTCTTCTTAAGTGATTCAGTGATTCTACGATATGTTATGATACTAAAACAGCAGGAGTTGATAAAGGCTATAGTGCCAGCCAGCGATAAAGTGTAGCACTAACAGTGTAGCAAGTAAGTTAAGCCATTAATCTATAGAAAAATTACGACACGAAACTTAACTCCTCCATTGTTGTTTGAGGTATAGGGCGACTGACAACACTGCCGTCAGCTGCTGCTGCCCACCACCACCACCACTATATGTACGGTTTATGATCAGTGGCCCTTATACACCCAACAACAAACAACACAACATCAGTCCTCACATTTGTAATGATATATTTTATTCATTCTAGAGTATATGTTATGTTTCTATGTTATTAATGTTGTTTATTATGTCATATTAGATGAATTGTGACAGATAAATAAGCCATAGAGTTGATATTAGTGTCATATAACGACGATTATTTGGAGTGTTCTTGGAGAGCAGGGTAGCAATTGATAACGGTCTTCGGAGGCTTCTTACTTTATTTGTAATAAAGGGTGAGTACACAGGCTGTGTTAGTGGCCATGCCTTGCGAGGGAGAGAGGAGTAGACCTTGTTGACTCTAGGCTGCCTGGACGAGAAGTGAGGGAGGAACATGGTGGAACAAAGTGACGTGGGTATAGGACTATAGGTGGCGCGAAGTAAGAACTCAGCTGGCAGACACCATATGCTCAGCAGGCAGACAGCATGGCTGTCTATGCAGACAGTACAGGCTGTCTACATCGCTCGGCCACGTGCCCATGGTCGTCCCTGACCATATCTGGCAGTAAAAAAAACTCTCTCCCAAGAACAGGTCACAGAACACGAAAGAAAAACATATATGTATACATAAACATATGGACATGGAAAAAAAACTTCCTCCAGAGAGGGAAGAAAAAAAAAGGTGTGCTCGTGGTCTAAGGCAGTGAGCGTCGATGCAGCACTGCACGCCTTCCTGCGTCTGGACAGATACTGCAACACGGGAGACATAGCTGCGGCTGAGCTGTGACGTAACAGGGTACGGACTCCTCTGGGAGGTGAAGCAGACATCGTAGTAGTTGCTGCAGGGTTCACTCAACCTGGGGCACAACCTGCTGGTGCCCTCAAGTGAGGTGTCGTCAGTAGTCGCAACAGGACAGGACTTTTTCAGGCAAGTGACTCAGGAGGACATTCCTTGACTGGTACTGTCGCTGGAGCTGCTGGCGACTCGCCAAAACATCTGGAGGTCGTAACAGCATACACTTTGCTGCAGTGAGTGGGCTAGCAGTCAGTGACATCATCTTTGTGCAGGCTGCTCACTGAAGCTGTGACACGAGGCTGACAGTCGCCTGCCGACAGGCTTAACTGCGGCTAGACGAGTGACATCTCTCGACAGTTGAGTTACAGCAGAGGACAGGTCTAAGCATCCCCAGACAGGTCGTCGACAATAACTGGACTGACGGTCTAGGAGGTGAAGTGGAACAGTCTCGATGGGAGAATCGTCGCGGGTACGATTCAGCAAAGGCATCTACGAGCGGCGAACAATAAGAGCTTTCTGTACAAGGCGCTTGAACGCTCATAACTGATGCTGGGCTGACAAATGTCAGCTGTCAAGCGCACGGGGCGCAGGGTCACACACCGGGTGACAAAGTAACACACAGGTGCTACATAGGACACACGAGAAACTGCACACATACTGCACATATGGTACAACATAGCTTATTAGCGCTTTTCTGTGCAAAAATCGACACTAAGCAATACTTGAACATGTGAGAATACTGACTGAGAGGAATTAATGAACACTTGACTTATCTTCTCTCAAACTTCTCGACAAATAATGAAAATAAAATGCTCACTGTGAAACTAGAACACTCGGTGACGTCCTGGAGTGACGTCGTGATGGATGTCATGGACTGACATCTCGAGTGACGTCAGCAGACGTCGCGAGGTGACGTCATGGAGTGACATCATGACGGATGTCATGGGGTGACATCGCGAGTGATGTCAGTGGTGACATCGTGACGGATGTCATGGGGTGACATCGCGAGTGACGTCAGGCAGCATCGTGACGTCAGGCAGCATCGTGACGTCAGCAGCATGGTGACGTCAGCAGCATGGTGACGTCAGCAGCATGGTGACGTCAGCAGCATGGTGACGTCAGCAGCATGGTGACGTCAGCAGCATGGTGACGTCAGCAGCATGGTGACGTCAGCAGCATGGTGACGTCAGCAGCATGGTGACGTCATGGGTTGATGCGGCAGCAGACCACATTTGGCTTGGGATCTGGCTTAACCCACATGGCGTGGTCACACCCCACGTGGCTTGCTGATCCACGTGGCTTCGAGTGGCCTCGACACTCGGATACACAGTTCTGGCAAGAATTCACAAGGAAATTCACAGAAAACATGGCACAGAGGGAGTGAGAGCAGTGAGTGGAGTGTGTGGCGTACACTAGGGCGGGTGTGTATGGTGAGAGACAGGGCCGAGCGCCTACTTCCCTCACCCACAACACACGAGGAGACACGCTCACACTGGGAAATCACCACAAACTCACCTCAAACTCACCTCTGATTTGCTGAAAAAGCTGTGCAGAGCTGAACAACAGCAGAACATGCTGGCAAGGCTGAGCATGTGACTGAGAAACAGCATGGGACGCTGTGGCGTGAAGTCAGTGACATCATTTTGCGGAGAATTCAACAAATTTTGGCCAGGATCCTGCATGTACCTGTGTCTGGATGCTGAGATTTGCAGACACGACATCAGGATAACTCGTTGAGAGACGGATGCTTCTTTTGTAGAGTAATGAAGTGAAGATGACTTCATTCCTCTTCCTTCCCTCCCGGGCAAACACAGCTGCGATCACCGCTATCACCATTTATAACGACGATTATTTGGAGTGTTCTTGGAGAGCGGGGTAGCAATTGATAATGGTCTTCGGAGGCTTCTTACTTTATTTGTAATAAAGGGTGAGTACACAGGCTGTGTTAGTGGCCATGGCCTGGGTGGGCCATGCCTTGCAAGGGAGAGAGGAGTAGACCTTGTTGACTCTAGGCTGCCTGGACGAGAAGCGAGGGAGGAACATGGTGGAGCAAAGTGACGTGGGTATAGGCCTATAGGTGGGAGCACAAGCATGGCGCAAAATAAGAACTCAGCTGGCAGACAGCATATGCTCGGCAGACAGACAGCATATGCTCGGCAGACAGACAGCATGGCTGTCTATGCAGACAGTACAGGCTGTCTACAGTCATAATGGACTATCTTGTCCTGTCCCCAAACACACCCTTGTAGCCAGCACATTTCCAAACATACGCCAGAAACAACTCTCTGGAACACTTTTTTGAGCAACAGGGGTCCAGTGACTCAAGCTGGTCCTAGTGCCATTAAAATACAAAGAAGGGAAGTAACCCCAGAAAAGAACTTGGTACCTGAAGTCTTAATTGAAGGGGATTCCCCTTCCAAACACTAGCAACTCCTCCTTCCTCTCCCCTCCTTCCGTCTTCCACACATCAACAACTCTTCAATAAAGTTAAGTGTCAAGTTATTACTGTTTTATGTACTTTATAACTCATTCTTTTCTGTGTAATTTAATGTGGAAACAATATTTAGTTTAATACTTTTGGGTGTCTGAAACGGATTAATTGAATTTCCATTATTTCTTATGGGGAAAACAGATTTGGATTAAGTTATTTTCGGTTTAAGTTAAGCCCTCTGGAATGGATTAATAGCGTAATCCGGGGGTCCACTGTATTCAATGAAGGCTCCTTGAAGTTGGCAGAACTGCCAGAAAGCAGGTAAAGAAACAATTATCGACTACTGCTATGAAGAAAAAAAAGGGCTCCAGTGGGCACTTGATCACAAGGGATGGATGACAGATGGAGAAAAGTTATATTTTCAGATGTGGCACATTTTGAAGTTCATGGATATAGATCAGTGGAAGTGAGATGGAGTAAAGGCAAATCTCTTTGGAATGGACACATTCAATAAGCACCATAACACCCACCTAAGATGTTTTGGGGTACTTTTACTGGTAAAGGCCCTGGTCAGCTTGTTATTGTTGAGGGAACAATGAACAGTGACAAATACTACAAGGTAATCCTGGCAACTCATTTGCTTCCTGTTGTGGACAGAGACTTTCCTGATGGAGAAGGTATTTTCCAGTAACATCTTGCTCCATCCCACACTTCCAGAAAAATGCTGACATTTTTCGAAGAGAGTGGGCTAAGTGTTCTAAATTGGCCTGGAAACTCTCTTGACCTCAACCTAACTGAGAATGTATGGGCAATAACCAAACCCAGGATCACGAAACAGGACTGTTCAACTGTGACGAAGCTAATTGCTGCTATTAGGACATGGTACCACAACAAAGAACTTGCCAAAATGTGTTCAACACTGGTCGATTCTATGCCAAAGCGGATAGTAATGCTTATAAAAGCAAAGGATATCACTGCTGCTTATTTTTCATATAGATATTAATTTTCCATCACTGTCCCAATTAATATGAAGGAGGTTAATATATATTAAATAAATTTCTCCTTAACCTATCAGAAACAAACAGCTGCAGGGTTATTTGTTTACTCAACAGCAATTGCTTAAATTAAATTTCAGAAGTGCAGGTAAGAAAATATATTCTCTTAAATGTCAAAACATTTGTCAGATAAATCACCATAGATAAATGCCATATTTTCCACATGCAGTACTGTACTTGAAACATACAATATACACTGCACTTTAATGTGCAAGATGTGGCAGCAGCAGTACAGATGCTACTCCTGGTTTCACACGATGCCTGTCACAAAAAAGACTGGAAACTGTGATTAATTACCTA
This sequence comes from Cherax destructor, assembly GCA_009830355.1. Taxonomy (NCBI): domain Eukaryota; kingdom Metazoa; phylum Arthropoda; class Malacostraca; order Decapoda; family Parastacidae; genus Cherax; species Cherax destructor. Next base: position 16,988 of record WNWK01011158.1, on the reverse strand, counting down.
TTTGTAATTACATACAGAAGAGCCATGCTTATGGCATGCAATCTTCATTAACATATTTGTCATACAATTTAAAAAAAAAAAAAAAGAGAAAGTGTTGTAGCACTTACTAACTCCTCTTTCAATTTATTTTATTCTTCCACCATTTTATCTGTAATTAAAAATTCCCCAGTATACCATCAGCTGCATTTTTTTTAAGTTTGCATCTATGTTCTCTTGTTATCTCCACTGAAGGCACTAAAAATAACTATCTATCTTTTCACATCCTTTTAATGCTGATGCTGTGTGTTGTTATCATATCTACTCTTTCCTTCTATCAGCCAGTGTTGGCATATTTAGTGTTTTCATCCTTAAATTAAAAAAAAAATTAGTTAATGTATCCATTTTGTGCCTTTTCCTTATAATTTTTCTACCTGGTCCATTTTTTTTTTTTTTAAGGTGTGGACACCACAAAACAGCTGTATATCCTAGCCTGATATGTGCTGCAAACAGTTTTTCAGCATCTATATACATTTGAAAGTTATTACAGTGGTACCTCGGTATATGTCCGCTTTGAAATAAGTCCAACTTGGTATATGTCCTGTTTAGACGCAAAAATGTTTTGCTTGGTATACGACCTTTGTCTAGAATACGACTCGCATCCTAGAACTTGTATGGGTCAAAATGACTCACGAATTTGTGGAGGCTGAGGGTTTTGTTCTCCAACAAGTTTTTAATTGTGACTTCATCACTGTAAAGTTCCTTCCCCTAACATGACTCCTCTCATTCAGCCCATGGATCAGCAGGTCATCAGTAATTCCAAGAAACTCTACACTAAAGCACTATTCCAGAGGTGCTTTGAAGTGACCTCTGACACAGAGTTAACCCTGAGAGAAATTTGGAAAGATCACTTTACTATTGCCCATTGCATAACTCTCATTGACAAAGCCTGGCAGGAACTTTCATACAGAACAATGAACTCTGCTTGGAGGAATTTGTGGTCAGAAGCAGTGGCTGAAAAAGACTTTGAAGGCTTTGAGGCTGTCTATAGTGAAGAATGTCTCTCTGGGCAGGTCCATGGGTCTGGATGTGAGTTAGTTAGTTACCATTTTGTCCTAGGCACATGTCGATTTGACACTAGGCCTGTTGTATGTATGTGTGTGAGTGTGTGTGTGTAAGGAAACACTTCGAAATGTTTCCGCCCCGTCGGGAATAGAACCCGGGCCCTCCGTGCGTGAAGCGAGAGCTTTACCACTAGACCACCGGAGGAGTTAGTGGAAGGGCACAGGAAAGAGCTGGCCACTGAGGAGCTGCAGGAACTTAATAAGGAGGAGCACAAAACTAAGATGGATGCACTCTCTTCGGGCTCAGAAGAGGAGATGGAAGAAGCCCCTACTTCATTAATCAAGGAAATCTTTGCCAAATGGATGGACGTCAAAAACTTTGCAGAGAAATACCACCCCAACAAAGCCCAAACAAGCTGTAATAGCATTGTCTGGAATGACCAGACAATGTCACATTTCCGAAACATCCTGAGGAGAAGGAAGAACCAAAGTTCCTTAGACAGATTTTTAGTAAAAGTCAAACCTGGTGAGCTTCAACCAGGTCCAAATAGGGAAAAGAGACAGAAAAGAGAAGGGGACTCTCCTTCTATATATGTAATAACATTTCCTCCTCCTCCCTTCTCAGCACTATCCTAGTAGGCACTCTACTCTTTTCAGCAAAGTAAAGCGAGGTTAAATTTGCATTTATTTCATCTAATTCTTTTGTATTTATGTATGTATTTTAGTATTAAGCAGTGTTTAAATTACATATTTTAGTATTAAGCAGTGTTTAAATTACATATTTTAGTATTAAGCAGTGTTTAAATTATTTTATACAACCCCATCAATGTATAATATAACAATAACAATAGGATTTTTTTTTCATGGGAACAGATTAATCATTTTCCCTATATTTCTCATAGGAAAATTTGTTTGGTATATGTCCTAGGTCCTGGAACGGATCAAGGACGTACTATATTGAGGTACCACTTATATACAGTGGACCCCCGGTCAACGGCCTGCTCCAAACACTAACAATTATGTACGTGTATTTTTGTAAGTGCTTTTGTAAGTGTATGTTTGGGGGTCCAAAAGGACTAATCTAATTTACATTATTCCTTATGTTAATAAATTTGTTCGGTAACGGCACTTGAACAGCATTCTGGAAGAAATTATGGCCGTTAACCGGGGGTCCACTGTAGTTAATCAGTTCTGTAGCACATACATTTCATTTATATGAATACTTGGCAACAATATTTTATTTATAACTCCTAGAGCACTTTCCTTCAAAAATACTCTCAAAATTGTTACACAATCTATAATCTTCATCTCATCCAGTTGTCATTTAACTGCCTCCTCTGTCTATTTCAAATTTGATTTTGATTTTTTCCATTTCCATTACAAGAAAGTTATCAGTATTAAATTCCATCATCAATCTGTTACTACATTTGTTCAATTTATTAAGTCACATTGTAAAGACCATAATTTTTTACTATTCATTTTGAATCAGATTTTTGCATACCCTGCACACAAAATCATATAATTTTCTATTCCGTCTGGTAAGTCATTTATATATTGTACATGAATTCAAAATATTATAGAGGCTATGTCTTGTGGCTCGATTGGTAGACGCCTTAGCTTGCACACTGAAGAACCAGGCATTGTTTCCCAGTACAAGTAAGAATGTAAGGTTTGTTTCCTTCCACCTCCTGACCATGTTTACCTGGGTGTTAGCCTGGGGTGTAGATTGCATCCTGCATTAGTATTAAGATTAAATAAAGATTTTAATGAAAGTTAACCACTCTTCTCTTGTCTAGATTTAAGTACAGTGGTACCTCTACTTACGAGCAGCTCCCAACTCGAACAATTATGTAATATGTAAGTGTATTTTTGTAGGTGCTTTTGTAAGTGTATTTTTGGGGGTCTGAAATGGATTAATGTAATTTTCATTATTTCTTATGGGAAAAAATTCCTTCGGTATCGGCACTTGAATAGCCGTCTGAAACGAATTTTGCTCGTAAGTAGAGGTACCACTGTATAGTTATTATGTACAGTGGACCCTCGAGTTTCGTAAGCCTTGTGCTTCATAAATTTCGCCTTTCAACAACATTTTTCATCAAAATATAGCCTCGTGGTTTGTAATTTGCCTCGCCATTTGCCAGTCATCCGGAACGCGTACTAGCGGCCTCCCAGCATCCGCACCACACAAAGGCGCCCCACACACCATTCCCAGTGTGGCATTGTTTATCGGCAAGTGACCATCACCCCACGTGTTCATACGATACATTTCGTAATATTCCATTCTTTTTTTGTGCTTGCAACTGCTAAATAATCCACCATGGGCCCAAAGAAAGCTCCTAGTGCCAGCCCTTTGGTAAAGAATGTGAGAAACACGATAGAATTCAATAAAGAAATCATTGCAAAATATGAAAGTGGCATGGGTGTGGCCCATCTTGCCAGGATGTATGGGAAGCCCCATACAACCATCACTTCCATCATGGTGAAGAAAAAGGAAATCAAGGAAGATGTTCTTGTGAAAGGGGTAGATATGCTCACAAAAAAGAGATTGCAAATACAGTGGACCCCCTCCTAACGAACGCTCCATATTTTTCTCACGTAGCGAACATTTACTCGTGAAGCGAACCGTACCAGACCAGTCCGCCTGCCCCGCGCTTGCGCAGTGAGGCGGACAGGACGCCAGTCAAGAGTTGTTTACACTTGAAAGAACATTACAAAGCGCGCTCTTTCAAACATTCACAATACTTTTGTTGTGTTTATTGTTGGTTAAGTGATTGTCACTGTGAAATAAGTCACCATGGGTCCAAAGAAGCTTCACAAGTCGATAAAGGCTATAGCACCAGCCAGTGATAAAGTGTAGCAATGGACCACTGTACTCGAAGATGTTAAGAATTTGTTGTTGGTGTGGATCAACCAAAAACAGTTAGCAGGAGATAGTGTTATGCAGTCGACTTTTTTGGGTTATCCTAGGTTTTCTACACATATGCTGCTATGTATGATAATCTATGTATAACTGGATTTGTGTATACCTGAATAAACTTAAGTAAGTTAAGCGATTAATTGATAGAAAATGACGACACAAAACTTAACTTCTACAATGTTGTTTGAGATTATAGGGACACTTGAGAAGAGCACCGTCGTCTGCCACCATCTCCTTATACCCAACAACAACAACAACACACTCCACCAGTCCTTATACCCAACAATAACACCAACACACTCCACCAGTCCTTCCAGATTCGTAATGACATGTTTTATTCATTCTAGAGTTTATATCATGTTTCTATGTTATTAATATTGTTTATTATGTCATATTAGATATACAGTGGACCCCCGAGTTTCGTAAACCCCGGAAATCGTACATTTATGTAAGTATAATATTGTAAGTGCTTATGGAAAAGTATTTTTGGGGGTCTGAAATAGACTAACCTACGTGACATTTTTTCTTAAGGGGGTAAATTCGTTCGGTAATGGCACTTGAGCAGACTTCAGGAGTGAAGTTTTTACGAAACTCGGGGGTCCACTGTATTGTGCTAGATAAATAAGCTGTAGAGTTTATATTATTGTCATATTGAACGACTAATTTATCCTGCCTCCAAACAAACACTCATATGCCAACAAGAGACTTCAATAAAGGTAAAACTTATTTAACTGTTCATTTGTCCATTAAAATTAGTGCTTTATATTTATTTCTCATTGTTTTCTGTATGTAAAACTATAGTATTTATTCTTTAAAAAAATGAATTTTTAATGAAATTTTTTGGGTGGAAACGGATTAATTGTATTTACATTATTTCTTATGGGAAATAAGGTTTCAAATTACGAACTTTTCATGTTAAGAACTAGCTCCTGGAATGGATTAAGTTCGTTAGTTGAGGGACCACTGTACTCGAAGATGTTAAGAATTTGTTGTTGGTGTGGATCAACCAAAAACAGTTTGCAGGAGATAGTGTTATGCAGTAGATAATTTGTGAAAAGGCAAGGTAGTTGCATGCCAATCTCGTAAAGAAAATGCCTGGAACAATTACTGACGTTAGTGAATTTAAGGCCAGCAAAGGCTGGTTTGAGAGATTTAACCCTTAAACGGTCCAAACGTATATTTACGTTACCTCGCGCAGTGCCCCGAATTTTTTGAAAAAAAAAAAAAAAAAAAATTTATAGAGAAATAAAGAGCACATTTTTTTAAGTGTTATAGGATAAAAAAAAAAGAATTTGGGTCAGTAGTTACCGAGATATGAGGCGGAGAAGTTGGCACTGGATGCTCACCTGACAGCAACAGGAGTCCTGCCACTTGCAGAATCGTTGCCGATATACCTTTTTTTTTCACTTTTTTATTATTTTATATAATTTTTATGTTCTCATAATCACAATTTACAGTAGTTCTTGTGATTTCATAGCTAATCTTTGTTCTGACACTAATATTAGGTACTGAAATTGTATTCAAATAATAATAATAATGATAGTGCATAAAAATAATAATAATAATAATAATGATAGTGAATAATAATAATAGTGAATAATAATAATAATAATGAATAATAATAATAATAATAATAATAAGTGCATAATAATACTAATAATAGTACAGTGGACCCCCGAGTTTCGTAAAAACTTCACTCCTGAAGTCTGCTCAAGTGCCATTACCGAACGAATTTACTCCCTTAAGGAAAAATTTCACGTAGGTTAGTCTATTTCAGACCCCCAAAAATACACTTCCACAAGAACTTACAAAATTATACTTACATAATTGCACGATTTCCGGGGTATTCGTTAACCGAGGGTCCACTGTAATAATAAGTGCATAATAATAATAATAATAATAAAAGATTTGTGTCGCTGCCTTATCTCATCTGATCTCCACTAATGACTCTGGTGACATTTCAGAGAAGGGTGAGCCGTAGTCTTATCTCTTCTTATCAGTCCAGTAATTACCATGATGACATTTGACAGCTTACATTGCTTCCCTTTATTTGTTATGCAAACCTGTCTGTCTGTCTGTCTGTATCTGTCTGTCTGTGTGTCTGTCTTTCTGTCTGCCTGTGTGTCGTCTCCTTTCTGTCTGTCTCAGAGAGTAGCTCAAGAACCAACTGGTATTACGCAGATCACAAGCACATTATAACACTTTGTCTTGATTTTTTTAGTTATCCTAGGTAATTTACACTATGTATAATTGTATTTACGTATGTGTTACTGTGAGATAGAGACAGATAGAGACAGAGACAGATAGATACAGACAGACAGACATAGACAGACAGCCAATCAGGTATCCAGCTGACCAGCCAGCTGCTAGCCAACCAGCTGTTTGCCAGCCAGGTCCCCATGCAGGGAGGCAGCCAGCTGGCCTGCCAGCCTGCTGACATCACTTTCCACTTCAAAGGGGAGTGTTAATAGGATATGACATCAGTGAATCTATAGTGTATGCCGCAGTGTTTGCTCTAGCTGGCCCTCAAATTAACTGGTGCTCCCACAAGGTACTAAGTGGTCCCAGATTTTTTTAATATGGCGCACACCGAGTGTTAAGACCCATTCTATGCTGACAAGGCATCTCAGGCCAATCGTGCCAAATTTGGAGGCAGGAAAAATAAAACCTAAAATTACGTTTGGGGCAGTAGCAGTGCTAACGTAAATATACGTGTGGACCGTTTAAGGGTTAAGAAGCGTAGTGGCATACACAGTATGGTAAGGCATGGCGAGGCTGCAAGTTCTGACAAATGTGCGGCTGAAAAATTTGTGCAGGAATTCAAGGACAATGTAGAGGCTGAAGGATTCATCCCCCAACAAGTGTTCAATTGTTACGATACAAGCCTCTTTTGGAAGAAAATGCCAAAGAGGACCTACATCATGCAGGAGGAAATGGCACTGCCAGGACACAAGCCTATGAAAGACAGGCTAACTTTCATGTTCTGTGGTAATGCTAGTGGGGATTTCAAAGTGAAGCCTTTACTGGTGTATCAGTCTGAAAATCCCAGAGTGTTCAAGAAACACAGTGTTGCCAAGATTAAATTGTGTGTGATGTGGAAGGCTAACACTAAGGCTTGGGTCACGAGGGAAATTTTCCTTGAATGGTTCAATAAAGTGTTTGGCCCAAGTGTGAAGAAATACCTCCTGGAAAATAAATTGCTACTCAAGTGCCTCCTGGTAATGGACAATGCTTCTGCTCATCCTCCAGACTTGGATGACCAAATGGTGGAGGAGTTTAGTTTCATCACAATGAAGTTCTTGCCCCTTAATACCACTCCTCTCATCCAGCCCATGGACCAGCAGATCATTTCAAACTTCAAAAAACTCTACACCAAAGAATGTTTCAAAGGTGCTTTGATGTGACCTCAGACATTCAATTGACCCTAAGAGAGTTCTGGAAAGATCACTTCAATATCCTCCATTGCATAAGCCTTGGCAGGGAGTGACTTCCAGGACTTTGAACTCTGCTTGGAGAAAATTGTGGCTAAATTGTGTCCTCAACAAAGATTTTGAAGGGTTTGAGGCTGACCCTGACAACCCTATGCCAGTTGTGGAATGTATTGTGGCATTGGGGAATTCCATGGGGTTGGATGTGACTGGGCAGGATGTGGAAGAGTTGGTGGAGGACCACAATGAAGAGCTAACTACCGAAGAGCTAACTACCGAAGAGCTGCAAGAGCTTCATCTGCAACAGCAACAGACCACAGCTCAAAAAAAAATTTCAGATGAGGAGGAAGAGATGGAAGAAAGTGCCTTCTTCAAAGATTAAGGACATTTGTGCAAAGCGGAGTGAGGTGCAAATGTTTGTGGAGGAACATCACCCTGACAAAGCTGTTGCAAGTCGTGTCGGCAACATGTACAATGACAATGTCTTGTCCCATTTTAGGCAAATTTAAAGACGCCAGAAACAGAGCTCTCTGGAACAATTTTTTGAGTGACAGGGGTCCAGTGACTCTCAAGCTGGTCCTAGTGGCATTAACCCTTTCAGGGTCCAAGCCGTAGATCTACGCACTGTCTACAGGGTCCAAACCGTAAATCTACGCCATGAGCTCAGCTCACTCAGATAAGCTGTGATCGGTAAATTTGGGCCTAGATATGAGAGAATGCATCTATGTGGTAAGTGTGCACCATATAAAGTAAATCCTGAAGCACGCAGTGTATAATGAGAAAAAAAAACTGCGACTGTATTTTTTTATTAAAACAGCAACTTTGTGGTCTACTATTTTCATGTGGTTTTTATGGTTGTATTCACAGTTTCTTGGTCTTATTTGATAGAATGGAAGAGATATTACAGAAATAGAGATGATTTTGATTGGTTTTAGTACTGAAAATAGCTTCTAATTGAGCTCAAAGTAGCGGAAATGTTTGATTTTTGCTGATTTTCAAGAGTAAACAAATCACATCACGCAACCAATACACATCAACTGGTGGGTCTAATATACGTTTCCAAATGCACTGATAGTATTTATACAATTATTATAATATTGCATAAGAGTAATTCATCTATTTTTTGGTGTGAATAAAAATTCTTTAAGTAAATAAAAAATCAAAATGGAGTTCATCTGTAAAGCCTGGAAACGTAACTAATAAACAGAGGAAATGTTATTTTAGTGCCAGGAATGCCTGCATTGTTTATTCTGGACGCTGTTTTGAAATTGGTATATTTTGAACTTTGTGTGAAATTGGCAAAATTACCAACTTCTGATCACTTTATTGGCTACTTGAAAAAGTTGATTGGGCAGTTTCTTGTGCTCAATCAATAAAATAGAAGTAATACTAACGAAATAGCTAAGAATTTGGTCAACTGGAATAATGTAATTGGCCTAAAATAGGAGTCAAAGGAGGCAAAATCGCCGAAATATATCACTGACAGTCAAATTTGAGTGTAATTTCATCAGTTTTCCACCAAATTTCGTACTTTTTGTTTTATTACCTTTAGAAAAAAATTCTCTAACATTTCATAAGAAAAAATAAAAAAATAATTTTTTTTTAAATTCTTGGTCCCTGTAGACATGCATAGATCTACGGCTTGGACCCTGAAAGGGTTAAAAAACAAAGGCAAGTAACCCCAGATAAGGACTTCATACCTGAAGTCTTTATGGAAAAGGATTCCTATTCCAAACAATAGTGTAACTTCTCCATCCTCTCCCCTCCTCCTGTCTTCCATACACCAACAAGAGTCTTCTATAAAGGCAAGTGTGATGCTATTATTGTTTTATACTTGATGTCTCATTGTTTTCTGTATGTAAATCTATATTTAATGAAAAAAATATTTTTGTTAATACTTCTGGGTGTCTGGAACGGATTAATTGGATTTACATTACAGTGGACTCTCGGTTAAAGGCCGTAATCCATTCCAGAAGCTGGGCCTTAAACCGAAATGGCCTTTAACCGAAATTATATTCCACATAAGAATTAATGTAAATACAATTAATCCGTTCCAGACAAAAATATTCAATTTTTATTTTTTAACAATTAAATCAATATTACATACCTTTATTGAAAACTAATGCTGGCTTCTGGAAGATAGGGAGGAGGAAAGAGGAAGGAGCTAGTGTTTGGAAGGTAATCCCCCTCCATAAGGACTTCAGGTAGCAAAGCTCTCTCTGTGGTCTTTTAATGCCACTAGGATCAGCTTGAGAGTCACTCCCTGCATGCCTCCTACACTCCCTGCATGCCTCCTACACTCCCTGCATGCCTCCTACACTCCCTGCATGCCTCCTACACTCCCTGCATGCCTCCTACACTCCCTGCATGCCTCCTACACTCCCTGCATGCCTTGAATTCTATCGTGTTTCTCACTTTCTTTACCAAAGGAACTTTACTAAGAACTTTCCTTGGGGCCATGGTGACTTATTTTGCAGTTGCACTTGATAAATAACCACAGAAACAATGGATTATAGCAAAATGTTTGGATGAATGAGCAGAAGCTTCCTCACGCACTGAGAGACACAGGCAAACTGAAGCACAAGCGGCCCCAGCCGGCGGACGGACGCATCCCACATGGCCTCTAACCGAAAAACGGCCTCTAACCTAGTTGGCCTTTAACCGGAATGGCCTTTAACCGAGGGTCCACTGTATTTCTTATGGGGAAAATGGTTTTGCCATTCGTAAATTTTGCATTTCGTCAGACTCTTTAGAACGAATTAATTACGAAATTCGAGGGTCCACTGTACTTGGATTAGTCTGCCTGAAATGCACAGGCATGATAGTGGCTTTCTTTGTACTTAAAAAAACAAAATTGTAATTACACATTGTAACCTTTACAAAGAAATAAAATATATTTTTTTATTCTTTTTAAGATTAAAGATGGACCAATAGAAACAAGATGATAACCTGACTTCAATGGATTTTCCTGGGTTACCAACCCTCCAGTTAATAATTTGAACAAATCAACTTCTTGCAGGGGCAAATATGTACAGGTCATGCAGCACCCCACTGGGAAAATTTCCCAAGGACATTTTTCCCACTCCTCTTATCACTATTTGCATTTACCTCTCAAAATCTTAACTCCTGCTATAGCTTGCCTTTAATTCTTCCTATCTTTTTAAATTTCCAAATTAAGTTTCTAATGGGCATGTTTATTAAAAGTTTCTTTAAAATCTAGGTAAAAAACTATCTACCCATTCTTTTTTTCCATAGCAATCTGAGGGCTTTATCCACCATTATATAAAAAGAACATATGAAAGAAGGAACACTGCAGCAGGCCTACTGGCCCATGCGAGGCAAGTCCAAGTCTCCAACCGGCTTAAGCCAATGCCCCGACCCAGCCAGGTCAGGTTACATTCACTTAAGGAAGGAGCACTGCATCTGACCTAGTAGCACAAGCTAGTCAGAACCAACTCACACCCACCCGCACCCCACCTGAAAATAACCCTCTCCAGGTAGTCAGGTCACTTTCACTTAAGGAATTAGTACCGCATCCGACCTAGTAGCAAAAGCTAATCAGGTCCAACTCACACCCACCCACACCCACTCATGTATTTATCTAACCTATTTTTAAAACTACACAACGTCCCAGCCCCTATGACGGTACTCGGGAGTTTGTTCCACTCATCCACAATTCTATTATCTATTACCAAACCAGTGCTTTCCTATATCCTTCCTGAATCTGAACTTTTCCAACTTGAAACCATTGCTGCGAGTCCTGTCTTGGCTGGATATTTTCAGCACGCTATTTACATCCCCTTTATTTATTCCTGTTTTCCATTTATACACCTCAATCATATCCCCCCTAATTCTACGCCTTTCTAGAGAGTGCAGATTCAAGGCCCTCAGTCTATCCTCATAGGGAAGATTTCTGATACATGGGATCAACTTAGTCATCCTCCTTTGTACGTTTTCCACTGCATTTTTATCCATTCTGTAATACGGTGACCAAAACTGTGCAGCATAATCTAAATGAGGCCTAACCAAAGATATAAAGAGTTGAAGAACAACCTGAGGACTTCTGTTATTTATACTTCTAGATATGAAGCCAAGGATTCTGTTAGCTTTATTGTGAACACTTATGCACTGTTGTCTTGGTTTCAGAGTACTACTAACCAGAACTCCTAAATCCTTCTCGAAATCACAAGTAATAAGATCTGCATTATTCAGTTTATATGTGGCATGGTTATTGTCCTGCCCAACATTTAGAACTTTGCATTTGTCTACATTAAACTGCATTTGCCACTTCTCCGACCACTGCATCAGTCTATTCAAATCATCCTGGAGTGCTCTAATGTCCTCATTAGAATAAATTGGACGGCCTATTTTGGTGTCATCAGCAAATTTGCTTATGTTGCTATTTATTCCCTCATCTATGTCGCTTATGTAAATTGTAAACAACAGGGGGCCCAAAACTGACCCCTGTGAAACACCGCTTGAGACGTGCCCCCATTCTGATTTCTCTCCATTTATGCAAACTCTCTGCTGCCTATTTGTCAACCATGCCTCTACCCAGGAAAAAATTTCACCTATTCCGTGTGCCTTAAGTTTCCTCAGTTGCCTCTGATGTGGAACTTTATCGAAAGCCTTACTGAAGTCCATATACACAATATCATATTCATTACCATGATCTATCTCCTCATATAAAAGTTGCATCCTCCTATATGTGACTTAGTTTCAAGAATTGTCCTCTCGAAGCCTGACTTGAGACATGACTTCAGTGATAACTTTTTTCCTTCATATAAATCTTTCTTTATCAAGTGAAAAAAGTTAGTAAATTCGTAAGACAGGAACGTCCCTTAGTAAAACCGTGTTGAGATTCATTAATCAATTTATGCTTTTCAAGATGGCTACGAATTGCCTCGGCAATTATTGATTCCATAAATTTACCAACTATGGAGGTAAGGCTTATTGGTCTATAGTTTGAAGCTAAGGACCTGTCACCTGCCTTGTAAATAGGTATTACATTTGCCCTTTTCCACTTGTCTGGCACTATGCCAGTTTGTAGTGATATATTGAAAAGATATGCCAGAGGTTTGCTAAGTTCCTCTTTACATTCCTTTAAAACTCTTGCAAACAGTTCATCAGGGCCTGGGGATTTGTTAGGTTTTAATTTCTCTATTTGTCTGAGGACCATATCACTAGTTACCCCAATCGAGCATAGTCTATTATCTTCCTGTTCAACATAATTTATTATTTCTGGTATTCCGCTAGTATCTTCCCGAGTAAAAACTGAGAGGAAGTAAGTATTGAAAATTTCACACACATCCTTATCACTGTCCGTGATCTGTCCTGAGTTACTCTTAAGTGGGCCTATCTTGTCCCTAATCTTACTTCTGTATACCTGAAAGAACCCTTTTGGGTTAGTAGAAATGATTTTTTCCAGTATTTCTTCACAACAATTGTTAGTAAAACCGTCCTATGGATTAAAAAAATCTTCTCTTTCACTTTTACTAAATACTGGTATACAGTGGACCCCCGAGTTTTGTAAAAACTTCACTCCTGAAGTCTGCTCAAGTGCCATTACCGAACGAATTTACTCCCTTAAGGAAAAATTTCACGTAGGTTAGTCTATTTCAGACCCCCAAAAATACACTTCCACAAGAACTTACAAAATTATACTTACATAATTGCACGATTTCCGGGGTATTCGTTAACCGAGGGTCCACTGTACCTGCATGCCATGTTCCATTTGTCTGCCAATTTACCAGTGAATGGCTAAGTTTTTCTGCACATTCTTTTAATACCATCAAGCTATATCAACCAGTCTTATTGATTTTTTATCAACATCATGTAATAATTTCTTTACTACCTCTTTACTTATCTTAATATCCTCTAACCCAATTTTCTGTTTGGGTTTTACTCTAGAACAGGTCGCCCATCACTAATCCAGCATCATTGGGACCTGCAGTGTGCCGGATTAGTGAATTTGCCGGATTACAGAGTGGTTAGGTGAGAATACACTTAATTAACCTATCAATAGAAACTTTCTGCTACATCTTCCTCATTTTCATCACTGCTTTCTCCTCCACTGGCTTGCTGCTGTGGATTTACAACCTTTCTTTCTTTCAACAAATCGGCCGTATCCCACCAAGGTGGGGTGGCCCGAAGAGAAAAACAAAAGTTTCTCTTTTTAACTTTAGTAATGTATACAGGAGAAGGGGTTACTAGCCCCTTGCTCCCGGCATTTTAGTCGCCTCTTACGACACGCATGGCTTACGGAGGAAGACTTCTGTTCCACTTCCCCATGGAGATAAGAGGAAATAAGAACAAGAACTAGTAAGAAAATAGAAGAAAACCCTGAGGGGTGTGTGTATATATATATGCTTGTACATGAATGTGTAGTGTGACCTAAGTGTAAGTAGAAGTAACAAGACATAACTGAAATCTTGCATGTTTATGAAACAGAAAAAAGACACCAGCAATCCTACCATCATGTTAAACAATTACATACAGGCTTTCGTTTTACACTCACTTGGCAGGACGGTAGTACCTCCCTGGGCGGTTACTGTCTACCAACCTACTACCTAGGGGATTTACAACCATCTGCACAATTTCTGAGTCAGTATAATAGTGAAATGTGAAATTATGTTAGCCAAAATTAGTGCCGGATTACTGATGGAACCGGATAACTGATTGCTGGATTAGTGATAGCCGACCTGTACTGTATTTTGTACTCCACTTCAGTGATTTTGTCAGTCCTAATTCTTTTTCCAGTCTATATTTTGTCTTTAATGTATAACGATGGTATACAATACTGACAACATGTCAGACATAGCAACATCATGGAACCTTAGTACAGAGGGCATATCCACAACCTACATGCCTACTCCTGGCTCAACTCTTGAGCTTGACCTACTTCAACTGGGAAATCCTCCCTACTTGTGACAATGCCTTCGTTTGATCATTTTCACCTGACCTTACTATAATAAGCTCCAATCATCCTGCCTGTGCTTCACATTCTGAAGACACACCCAGGCTCACAACAATACACCCAGGCTCACAACAACACACCCGGGCTCACAACAACACACCCGGGCTCACAACAACACACCCAGGCTCACAACAACACACCCAGGCTCACAACAACACACCCGGGCTCACAACAACACACCCGGGCTCACAACAACACACCCAGGCTCACAACAACACACCCAGGCTCACAACAACACACCCAGGCTCACAACAACACACCCAGGCTCACAACAAACCCAGGCTCACAACAACACACCCAGGCTCACAACAATACACCCAGGCTCACAACAATACACCCAGGCTCACAACAATACACCCAGGATCACAGCAATACACCCAGGATCACAACAATACACCCAGGATCACAACAATACACCCAGGATCACAACAATACACCCAGGATCACAACAACACACCCAGGATCACAACAACATACCCAGGATCACAACAACACACCCAGGATCACAACAATACACCCAGGATCACAACAATACACCCAGGATCACAACAATACACCCAGGATCACAACAATACACCCAGGATCACAACAATACACCCAGGATCACAACAATACACCCAGGATCACAACAATACACCCAGGATCACAACAATACACCCAGGATCACAACAATACACCCAGGATCACAACAATACACCCAGGAGGGTCACCCCAATCCACAAAGGAGGTGATCAAGCAGACTTGAATAATTATAGACCAATATTAAACTTACCTCTGCTCTTTAAAATCTTTGAAAAATTAATTCATAGACAGATCTATTCCTACCTCATCTCACACAACATACTTAACCCCTGTCAGTTTGGATTCAGGACTAACAAAAACACAAATGATGCTATTATACACATGCTAGAGCTAATATACACCGCTCTTGAGAAGTAAGAAGTCCCACTGGGAATCTTCATTGATTTACATAAAGCTTTTGATACAGTCGGCCATGATTTACTGCTCACAAAATTAACACACAATGTTATAAGAGGGCACTCACTCAACTACCTAAAGTCATACCTTAGTAACAGAAGCCAATACGTGTACACAAATGGACCTAACTCTTCCACACAACAAATTACAGTCGGTGTCCCACAAGGAAGTGTCCTAGGACCACTCCTCTTCCTCATTTACATCAATGACCTAATGAATGCATCACAACTACTCAAACCCATATTATTTGCAGATGACACTACATATGTCTTCTCTCACCCAAACCCAGTCATACTGGCCAACACTGTTAATGCTGAATTACAGAAAATATTTACCTGGATGACGACTAATAAGCTTACTCTCAATACTGACAAAACCTATTTCATTCAGTTTGGAAACAGAGCTACAAATGCTCCACTTAACATAACGCTCAATGGATCACCCATCACAAGAATCACAGAGGGAAAATTCCTAGGAATAAACCTTGACAGTAGCCTCAAATTCCAAACACACATATAACAAATTTCCAAGAAAATCTCAAAAACAATAGGCATACTATCAAAGATACGTTACTATGTGCCTCAATCAGCTCTCCTTGCACTATATCATTCACTCATCTACCCTTATCTCACCTACGGAATTTGTGCATGGGGTTCAACAACATTAACCCTTTCGGGGTTTTGGTCGTACTAGTATGGCTTACGCCCTGGGGTTATGGTCATATTAGTACGCCTAAATTCTAGCACCCTCAAATCAAGCAGAAACAGGCTGTTAGGCCTAGATGTGACAGAATGGGTCTGTGCGGTGAGTGTGCGCAGTATAAAAAAATTCCTGCACCACACAGTGCTTAATGAGGAAAAAAAAACTGACCGTGTTTTTGGTTTAAAACAGCGAATTTGCAGTCTATTTTCGTATGGTATTTATGCTTGTATTCTCGTTTTCTTAGTCTCATTTTATAGAATAGATGATATATTACAGAAATAGAGATAATTTTGACTGGTTTCACGATGACAAGTACCTTGAAACTGAGCGCAAAGTAGCGAAAATGTTCGATTTTGGCCGATGTTCAAGAGTAAACAAATCACACCATGCGTCCAATACACATCAACTGGAGAGTCTAATATTCTTGCACAAGTGCGCTGATATTATTTATACCATTTTTACAATGATGCAGTTGTATACATAACAGTAAATCTTCTATTTTTTGTGAGAATAAAAATTCAAAATGGAAAGCAAAAGTAATGTAAGAGGGGCCTGGAGACATGACTAATGAACAGAGAAGATGTTATTTTAGTGCCAGGAATGTCTGCCTTGTTTATTATGGACCCTATTTTGAAATAGGCATCGTTTGAAATTTGTGTGAAAATGGCCAAATTGCCATTTTCTGACCACTATTTTGGGTAGTTGAAATTGGTAAATAGGCAGTTTCTTGTACTCAATCGATAGAAGAAATGGAGTTCTAGCGAAATAGCTATAATTTTAGTAGACTGAAACATTGGAATTTCCCGAAAATAGGGCTCAAAGTGGGCGAAATCGCAGATGCGTAAATGTCATCGATACCACTATCTTCGTGAAAGCATAATTCCGTTAGTTTTCAATCAAATTTCATAATTTTTGTGGCGTTATAATCGGAAAAAGATTCTCTATCA